>OY284416.1:3161210-3389929 GCA_958301585.1 Merodon equestris | reverse complement strand
AACCGGAGATTGAAAAGCCGCGACATGGCAGTAACTTTGTTAGTGCCAAAACCATTCCTTCTTGGAATGGGTCATACATATGTTCCGGGCCGTTATTTTGTGTAGACATCAACTTAAGATTCATTTCCTCTTCAATATAACATTTTCAAGAATGTCAATGTAAACGAATTGAGTCCTGTTTTTCTCTTACCTGAGCTATTATAGTTGGGTCAACTCTATTCTAAGAGAAACTTAGTTACATCATTTGGCTGCCTCCTTGCTTTAGAGTTGATAGCTAGTCGACTATTTTACAGACTTCCTGGTACCACTAGTGCCAATCATTGAATTTCGAGAAGATTTCTCCTTTTTAGCAAATTGGATCTATCTACGTTGTTTTTGAAAAGGGCAACTATCCCCGGACTTATTGCTTTCAAATTGGTCTCATGGAGTCTATTGATTAGAGTTGCAACACCTCACACTTTGAATTCTCCTGGAGTTTCCTAGATGATATAAACAGTCACAATTAGTTAATTTTATAAATCGGCCTTTTTTTCAAGCGGTTGTTTTACGAGGCTTTATCATTTTTTTACTGAGCCCTTAACGAGATCATACTTGGTACATGCATGTACGCAGGTAAACCAACAACTAAATTTTGATATATAGACAAGGACAGAGAGCAGCGAGCAACAAATGCCGAACTCAAGTTGTGTAGGAAGATATGTATGTTGAATTTTGTAATTAATTTTATTCGCTCCCTTGACATTGTTGATGACTTCAGGCCTACTATTTCATAGCCTATCATTATCACAGCAACAAGCGGGACGTAATTACAACGAAAAAGCTATCGACTAAAATCGGTTAATCGCGAAGTCATTAAAAGTTTAATGAACTCGACCCTCATATTGTTAATTTGTCCTTAATTCATATAGTACCGACGACAGAAGAATAAACTCGAGCTAGGATAATTGGCGAGAAATCAAATGCTCACTCTAATACCAATCCTAAAAGAGACTTCAAAACTACACAGCATTCCTAACCTGGAATTCTAAAAACCAATGACCGATGTATATATTATTATTATTATTATTAGTGGCCATTTGGAACTTGAAAGTTTAGAGCCTTGTTTGTTAACCTTTCGTCAAGCCCCTGTCATGAGTGTGTTCCTTCCACGTTTCGCTGTTCTGTGTCATCTTTTTCAGATCCATCCTTGTATTGGCTTTCCATTTACGGCATGGTCTTTCTGGCTGTTTTTTTTCGGGATTTCCACTCTCTCCTCACTATCGCTTAGAAGCTTCAGATACTGAGCGCAAGCTACAGGCTGGGTGCGATTCCATTAAGGGTTATTCCCCCATCATTTTGCTGAAGGGTCTTATGACATGTTCCAGCACTAAATTAAAAAAGAGTGGTGACAAGGCGTCTCCTTGATTTAATCCTTCACGCTTCTCGAATGTTTCAGATAAAGCATTTTCTACATATATTGATTCGTCCTTTGTTTCCCTTTAGGCTTACTTGTATCAATCTCGCCAGGATTCCCAGCCTTACAAGGACGTGATACGATTTTGAATTTTTTTTTAAATCTACGAATAGTTGGTGTACCGTTTTGCTGAATTCTCATTTATTTTCTAGAAATCCTCGTATAGTAAAAATCTGGTCACATGTAGAGCGGTTCCACTTGAAGCCACATTGGTTGTCTCCGGAATTTCCGGAATATTTTAGAACATCTTATAATAACCTGATAGCAGTGATATTCCTCTGTATTTGATCACCCTTTTTTAAATGATGACAGAACTTTTCCATTATTCAGGGGTGGTTTGGGCTACGAGACTCTTAAACTTCTCTATTAATTCATTCCTTTTATTAAATCTGACGGTATAAGGTCGATTCCTGGGGTCTCGTTATTCTTAGTGACTTTTTGATAACTTGTTAAAAGGTTTACACACAATTTCAACAAGACAATGTTTTATTTCCTGCCGTCCCAGGGGCCGGTACCAGTGGTTGGAATAGAAGACTTATGCAAAAGGTAAACAGAATCAAGTTGGCAGCAACATTACCCTTAAATTGATGGTGACTTTTGACGCCGATGACTCGGTTAAGGATGCGAAGTCTGATTTCGCGAGGTTTTTACTAGACGAGGTACTATCGGAACCCTATATAGTATACTTGTCTGAAAAGACCTTCTCTATTATTCTAAATTTGCTGTTCGAAACCGTCAATGAACACCTGTGGGAAAAAATGAATCACACAATATTGGCGATTGGTTGAAGCTTCGGCTTCCGGTCCCTCAGAGGCTGTAAAGGTAAATATCATGCCTACAAATGAAAGTCCGTCGCATTGTCTTTTCTTAAAAAATTGGAACTTTCGGAAAAGTAGATACGTGCTTATTCTGAAAGCCTTATCAAGGTTAACTGCAACATTTGCTCATCTCTAGTAGCTTACAAATTTCACATTGGAACACGTTATCCACGAATATTTGTCTTCTTCGAAAGATCGGAAGTATTGCTCAGCTAGGCCATGAGTCATCGATTTAAACAGGTGGTATTCGGAAGTGGCGATTTTTCTGGTAGCTTTAAGCATTTGGGCAACATGGGGCTGAGCGTTGTCATGCTGCATAATCATTTTTCATTTTGTAGTCGTCATTGTTTCATTCGGGTGCAACAAATCATAATATATCAAGCTTAGCTGGTCTCAACAGAAACACAGGGTGCGTTTCGAGTCATGGATGTTTGGCTAAATGAATCTACTTTTCGCCACCAGACAACCCAAGCTTTTTATCGTTGGGGTAGCAGTTTCTAGTGAAAAATCGTTCTTTGATGGCTCTCGACTTTAACTCGTAAAACTTCCAATTTCCGTACTCATGGACCATTCTTAAGACTTTCAAACGGTGGGAAATGAGTTGTTGAGCTACAGCCAATGAATTTGCAAATTCTTGTTGCATTTGACTAGTTCTTGGCTCGTCTTCTTTGACTTGAAGTCCAAAAGCCAATCTGTGCCCAAATGATCCTCATACGACTCCAAAGTCTACTTTTGTATATGAGGCCATGTTGATTCTTTTTTGTGTGTTCCCGACATTGTTTTTGTGTCTGAAATCTGGATTTACGACATCGAAAAAAATGATTATTGCATGCCCGGTTTTAACTTTTATGCTAACTCCAATGAAAATTACGCTGCAGGTGGTGTAGGTTGTTTTATAAAAGAGGAATACTTCGTTCGCGAAGTTGTGTATGTTGATTTTCTACGTGCCGATGTATTAAAAGTATCCATTGAACTTAATCGTGAGATATATGTCTTTGTTTGTGTTTACAGATTGCAAATGTTTAATATTGCTAATTTTATAGATGAATTTGCTTGCTTCTTAGAAAATGAAAAATCAAAAAATTTAATAGATACTATTAGGCGATTTCAATATTAACATTCTAGATAGTAGTGAAATAGTTTCGGGCTATATGTCATTGTTAGCTTCGCATGGCCTTACGAACTTTATTAATGAACCAACTAGATCTGTCTCCGGTACTTGTTTAGATCATATCTATGGACGGTTTAAAAATGCTTCATTTGGTTGTCTTAAGAAATGCGTTTTAGATCTTATGATTACTGACCACTCTATGACTGGGCTTTTGTTTTGCACAAACAAGTTAAGCAGTTCCAATTTCAAGAGGAAAAACAAATTAGTGAAAATTGACTATAACAAGATTAAATACAATCTTTCTTCAGAGTTTTGGGATGATGTTTATTTGTGTACTGATGCTCTAACGTCATATTCAATGTTCATTGATTGCCTAAAGAACCATATTCTCAAATGTTCCACAACTCATCTTTCAAAAAGTTCACATAAGAGATTGAAACCTTGGATTTCTAGTTACTTATTGAAAAAAGTAAAAACTAAAAACGAACTTAGAGTTAAACTTAGAAAGTACCCTGGAAATCTTAGGTTAAAAAACAAATATAAAAAACTGTGTATGGAACTAAAAAGGGAAATTCCAATTTGTCGGGATAATTACTACTGTTCTCGATTCTTTTCTGCTAGAGGTAATCTAAAAAATGAATGGAATTTGGTTAATAATATTTTGAATAGACACTCAGCCGCAAAGAAACCTACTGTTATTCGTTTCGATGACCATATTGTCTCTGACAAACCGACCATTGTTGATGTTTTCAATAATTATTTTATTAATATAGCTACCAACTTGCAACCAAATCCCATTAAACCTATTTGTCCCAACTGTTTACCAACTGAGGACCCGATTTCTTGTAACAGTTTCGTATATGATCCCATAACTCCACTTGAAGTTTTAAAGGTACTGGGCAGTTTAAAAAATTCAAATTCTTGTGGTGCTGATGGTATTTCAAGTTCCTTTGTTAAAAATGTTGCATTTTATATAATAGATGTACTGTCTTACATTTTTAATCGTTGTATTTTTGAAGGAGTTTTTCCTGATGAACTTAAGTGTGCAGATGTTATTCCGCTATATAAAAAGGAATCTACTGTTGAAGTGTGTAATTATAGGCCTATCTCTATCCTTCCAGTTATAAGCAAAATCGTTGAAAAGCTTATAAAAAATAGGATAGTGAGTTATCTTTTAAAAACTAAGTTTTTCAACCCATCACAATTTGGCTTTCAAAAAGGTAAATCAACCGAGGATGCACTTTTACAATTTTGTAGCAAGGTGATGTCCAACCTCGATAATAAGAAGGCTACTGCTGGTCTTTTTGTTGATATCTCCAAAGCGTTTGATATGGTCGATCACCCTATTCTTCTCAATAAACTTGAAAAAGCAGGATTTCGAGGCTTCATGTTAAAATGGTTTAGGTCGTACTTAAATAATAGGTCACAAAGAGTGAAAATTGATGAAATTAGGAGTGAACTTATGTTTTTAAAACTAGGGGTACCTCAAGGCTCTGTATTAGGCCCCATTCTTTTTCTTATATATATAAACTCTCTGTTTGCACTTAAGTTCAAAGGTACGCCAACTGCATTTGCAGATGATGTAGGTTTCTCATATGGTTCAGATAGTCGTCTAGACCTGATTTCAGATATAAATATGGATCTCTATCTTCTAAGAATTTGGTTCTCCAAACACAACTTGGTCATAAGTGCCAAGACTAAGGTAATGTTCTTTAGCCTGTCATCATTACCGGATCCTGAAGTTAATATTTACTTTCATTCACCGGAGTGCCGAAAATTTGAACTTAATGCCTGCAATTGTAGGTCTGGCTTATTTTCTCCTACCTTTAATGACAACTTAAGCTGCAGTGATAATTGCTTTCAAATCGAGATTGTCAATGAGTTTAAATATCTTGGGCTTATCATTGACTCGAAAATGTGCTTCTCGAAACATGTTGAAGCTTTAAGGAGTTATTGTCGTTCTACACTTAGGCATTTTTTCTATTTGCGTAATGTCTGTTCCAAAACGCTATTGAAAACTATCTACTATGGTATTGTTCAATCAAAATTACAATATGGTATTGCTTGTTGGGGAGGTACATTTAAGAATAAAATAAATTCTCTCTTAGTGTTACAAAAATATATTATACGAATACTATGCCGTAAACCTGTGCGTCATCCTAGTTACCCTTTGTTTTATGACTTAAAAATTCTTCCTGTTCGTCATTTGTATTGTTTTAAGGTACTTAAATGTTTTTTTTTTAAATCTGGTAATCGGAATTTTCGTTTAATGTCAAAGTACAACTTACGTGGAAACTTCTCGTACTCTGTTTCTGTGCCTTCTTTCCATACTACTGCCTTTCGTAATTTTTATTATATTTCGTCTTATCGTATATTCAATAAACTTTCTCTGTCGATCAGAAAAACAACTGTACCAGGAACATTTCTTAAACTAGTAAAGAATTGGCTTCTGAATTTTAATTTCTCCAGCATGGAATCTCTTCTTTCTGACATTCTGGTTTAATTTATGTCTTAGCTTATATTGTTTATTATATGAAATTATAAAATATTATGTTCTCTTTGATAATCTTATTAATATATGCATATCTCATAATTTTTGAAATTTGTATCTCAAGGGTCACCCCACCCAAATGCATCAAATTTATCTTGTCTAATTTTAAACATTGATGTGGCACTCGACTCTATTTTTATTACTTATGTATAAAAAATATAGAATGCCATTTGAATTTTCTTATATTTCATAGCTTTTATGTCAATTGTTATGTTATTCCAAATTGTGAATTATTGCGGAATTTATATAAGGAATTTAAATAAAAAAAAAAAAAAAAAAAAAAAAAAAAAAAAAAAAAAAGTATTCATAAAAGAAAGGATGAGAAGTTGATGAAAGGTACTTAAGCTTAACACTTATCTAATCTGACATTTCTGACCAGTATGCTAGCCAGATGGCTAGCGCCATCTATTGGAAAACGGCGGATTCTCATAACTATCCCCAATATACAGAATCTTTTAAAGGTCTCTATGCCGAAAAGAACTAGTAAAAAGTATGACTTGTTGCATACACAGATTTATATGTATTTGGAATCACATGCATGAGTACATGTATGCAGATGATGTCGTGCAAGGCTTAAAATCGAGTTAATTAACTTTTCGGTTTCTTACGTGAGTGACTTTTCCTGTTCAAAGTATTTGTTGATTCATACTCGTTATATCTGTTTTGACCATAGGAGACTTGCTTAATCATCAAATCAATTGGGGTTTTCACATATTGACATCCGTATATGCATATCTGAAAAAAATTAATTCACATTCAACTACTGGAGATAAGGAGCATGAATGTTAGCTCACTTCATATGATCCAACATTCCAATGCATCAAACCATCTCTATATACTATCAAAAACACTTTTCTATCTAAACAGGTACAATGGAATAATGATGAAAACCAATAAGTCGTATATCTGGACACAAAATTAAAAGCCGAGTAAAGCGAAAAATCCCTTGAATGCAATGTAACTCATTTCCTTAATTCCAGGTTGTCAGTGTATTTGGCTTTTACATCTCCGTGAGGTCTTTTACAAAATAGATAAACTTCTCCTGAAGATTGCCTTCTTCCGAGAGGAAAAACCCACACGGAGACTTACAAACAATATGTACATACCCTTACACGCGTCAATAAGAGTCAGGAAGGAAGGTATTACTAAACAATGGGAGAAAAAGAAAGAGAAAACGACCTGCAGACCCAGTGGTGGTGGTGGGAGTGATAGTATTTTTCTCGAATCAAATCACGATTCACGTCAGTAAGTGTTTTTGGCTGCATCTTATCCTCAAAGAATCTCTCTCGACGTTAACCCATTATTGACCGATCTACGAGTAAAGTACCCCCGTCCACTGGACGATGTCGAAGGGGACGACCTCTTCTCATAAGCAATTCAATTGAAATTACGATGATTAAATAAATGGCTTTGGGAATTTCACACACTTAAATCACTCGAACTCGAGGGGGATGAGGGAGGAAGAGGTAAACCTCTAGTGGTCAGTAAGGACCCTTTTCCTTGGGCTAGGATTTATGCGGTTCTTGATAAGCGCTACCGGTAATTGCGCATCTCAATGAAGGACGAACGACCAGGACGACGCGATTTTTCATCCCCTCTTCATTTTTCACTCTAATTTAATCCAACGCAATAGCATATTTTCCGGCGTTTAGAGAGCAGTAATTATTCATAACAATCATAACAGCAAAACACAATAGCTACCCGTCGTGATCGGGAAGGCGGCTGAGAGGGCGTAAGTTAATAAAAAGTTCAAGTGAAGTTAATAAACGAGGAAAATATGATAATTTCGCGCAGAGTGTGGCATCTAATAATAAAATCACAATAATCCTCTGCCGAAAAATATGCAACCCAACCAGTGAGGTTGGCTACGTACACAGCGGGCGGTACTGCTCTGCCACTTCCTTCAGTCGAGCAATGGGACCGCTTTCCGTTTCCTTCCCGAGTGTCACTGACATCCTTCCTGAGTAGGCATTGGACGGCGTTTTAGCGTAGGTTGTTGCTATTGCTTTGTTGGGCACATCCCCATTGACGAGGGTGACAGTTAATTGATTTGTTTTTTATTCAAACAGGGATCATTGGTTAGATTTGCGTTAATCGCCGGGTAAGACATATGTTTCACGGCCACCCACCAGGTGATGATATTGTGATGAAACCACCCTTCGGTAGAGTTAAAGGAACGGTGTGTTGTGTCGAGTGGGACTGAGTTTGCCCTCATAAGGATACCGTTAGACAGTATTTGTGCTTTTGCCTTTGGTTTTGAGTTTCAGTTTCTATTGAGTGTTACTGGCGATAGGACGTGTTTAGAATTCGCCCTGGCTTTGATCGCTAGGTTAGTCGGTTACCTATCTAGTTTCTAACAGTTACAGTGATTTAAATAAAACTAAGACATTTGAAAACAAACGCAGTTGACTTGTGAGCGATGAGCGTGAGTGTCGATGTGGGCGTAATGTGGCGCCTGTCTGAGGATTTCAATCGGCGTTTTGGCGTCCGAATGCAGCCACATCATCATCATCACCACTATCATCATACATCCCCTGCTGCAAGACCGATGATTTATAATGGTTTGTTCCTTTTTCTACGTAATTGTTAGGTTACATAGCTATTTCGCCAAATTAGTAATAATTAAGAAATTCATCGCCTCGAGCTGGGGGCAATGTGTCGCCAAGTAGACGATGAATTTTTGAACGGGATGTTAGTCATTCGAATTTTTTCGGAGTGGTATTGATTCTTGGAAATTTGCTCGGGATGGCATGTGGCGCTCTGAGATACGCTGCATGTTTTATTAGCTTTCAGTTCGCATTTGGAAACTCAAAAAGCAGATTGTGATTCATGTTGTGAATTCTTAAACTAATGGGGGCTAATGGACAATATTAAATGTTTTGTTGTCGTGTGATGTTTTATTAAGTAGGACATTTTGTAATATTGACATACTACGATTGCTTGTTTATTAAAAATGAATTTTTTAGTCATATTTGAATTTGATATTTTATTTTTAAAGTGTCTGGTAAGCAAATAAATTGTTTTGGGACAATCGTTACAAAACTCAATTGTGTATAGTAAAGAAAAATATTTAGAAAACATCCCAAGCCACACTTTTCTCCAGACCATCTGTGTTGATCAACCATCCGACTAAACCTAAACATTTTAAGCTATTGCATAGCTTTTATCGCGGGCCTTGAGCGCGACGACCGAATCAAGAAATTCCGTAACGAAAATAAACCTAACACCCCCCACTCCGACCGGCACAGCGGTACGGCGTTGAAAGCCGTGCATCGTCTAACGTCGTTTCAGTTCGGCAGACTTCGGCACGGTGTTTGTGTGCGTGGGACTAGACGTATGCGTGTAGACTATACGAAGCTCGCACGGATCGAGACGAGCTGCTCCGAAATCGGACGAATACGTAAGCAGCTGTTTGTGAGAAAGTATAATATAGGTGTATAGGTATCTATCATCTATGTTTGATAATATGTAATTTGAATCAAATTTGGACATAGAGAAAACTTTAGAAATTTGTAGACAGTTGTGCCGAGAAAACGATGAAGAACAAGAAGACGAAGAATTATTAAGAGCGGTTGATATATTGCATGAAAGAGATCCTTATGACTTATTGCTACGTGATCCAAACTCAACTGCTAACGTTGATTTACAAAATGCATCTCTGCATAAACTTGGCGCTGTAGCTAAAAAAAGACAAAACGGCAAAGCTGCCGTGGCTATTGATGGTACAACTGTTCATACAGCTCTCAAAATTTCTCTTTTAAAACTTTTGCCTCTGTCATCAGAAACGTTGCAATTGTATAGATCTCTTTTCAGATATGTCAGAGTACTGATCATTGATGAAATTAGCATGGTTAGTGCAGAACTTCTACATAAAATTGATAATCGTCTAAAACAAATAACAGGAAAAAACACAGATTTCGGAAGTATAGATGTTATTTTGATCGGAGATTTACAGCAATTGCGACCAGTAAGATCGACACCAATTTACAAGACAATCAGAACGAGCATGATTGGACCGCATTTATGGAGAAAATTAAAATTTTATCAACTTACCACAATAATGAGACAAGCTAATGTTGCATTTTCACAAGTTTTGACAAAAATAGGTAATGGAGATGTACTAGATGAGTATGAGTTTCAACTTATTGAATCGAGATTTTTCAAAAAAGAGGATGTTGCTACATTATGTCCTCGTGGAGTTCGTTTATTTTTCAAAAATGAAGATGTTGCCGCCTATAACAATTTGATTTTGAGCCAATGTGAAAACAAAGTTCTTTCAACGTCCGTAGACGTCATTATTGGCGCTAAAAGTACTGAGCAAGAAGCTAATTTTAGACTTAAGTTACATAAAAAGTCTGTTATTGACACTGGAGGACTGCCTTATCACATTACTTTTGTTGTTGGAAAGTATTATGTTATTACAACCAACATCGACGTTACTGATGGTTTATGCAGTGGTGCTTTTGGGAAACTGGTACATCTAGAATTTGATGAAAGTAACACATTGATTAGAGTTTGGCTGGAATTTTGTGGTTCAGATAAAGTGGGTCGAAAAAAAAGGCAAAAAGCAGCCACTCTAGCAGTGCAAAATAGAGTCGGCAATCTCGCTGTTCCCATTGAATTACGAACAGCAAATATTTCATTAACATCGGATAGAAAATGTATAGCCAAACGCAAACATTTTCCATTAACTTCAGCTCTTGCTCTAACTATACATAAATCGCAAGGTGGAACTTTTGACGAAATAGTATATAAATATAGTAAAGCACATTCTCAGGAACTCGTTTATGTTGCGCTTTCTCGGGTGGCTAATATTGAAAAATTGTATATCACGACAAAAAACAATAATTCTACATTCAAGTTTTATCATAATTGAAGGCAAGCTGCATCGACTGCATCTTTGTTGCAAGAATTCAAAAGACTGTCTTTAAATAGTGTTCAGACGATAGCTCAAAGTGTCTTAGATTTCATTAGTAATAGAAATGGCATTTCAATAATGACTTTCAATTGCCAAAGTCTAAATAGTCACAAATACGATTTACAAGATTCAGTTACGAGACAAACAAATGTGTTACTTCTTACCGAAACTTGCATGACGCGTGATAATCCGATTGAAATACCTAATTTCAATTGTATTATTCAATTCAAACGAGATACTGTTCCAAAAGGTGGGGTAGCTATTTACCAAAATAATAATAATGTTACTAATATTACGACTCCGAATATTGAAATAAATATTGCACACCTTAGCGACGTTAATGTTAGGCACTCATTTCTTGGAGATATTTGTGCGTGCTTATGCAAACTTAGAAATGGCCTACGCATAGTCATGGTAGCAATTTACATTTCTCCAAATCCAAAATTGGACGAGGTAGAGCATTTTATTCATCGCACTTTACTGGAGTACACTGAAGAAGGGTCGAAAATATTTGGTACAAATGGTAATAAATTTCCACTTATCTTGGCTGGCGATTTCAACATCAACTTCGCTGATAAAAAATCAGAGCGGTTGACAACTTTTCTTTCGGAAAAATTCAATTTGAAAATGAATAATGATCCACAAGAATCCACAACAAAATATGGGACCACCATTGACGCGGTATTTTCCAGATATTTAGAGGATATCAAGTCTCAAACTTATGTTTCTTATTTTAGTTACCATAAACCTATAGTTTCAATGATAAAAATTCCCGAATAACCTATATGTATTGTAAGATAATAAAAATATTTTAAACAATATTAACTTCTCATTTATTCAATAAAAGAAAAAAAAAATTTTCTTATCGCTCACCACGCTCAAAAATATTGCATAAATATTATAAGTGCATAAGCTATGCAATAGCTTTACCGCGGCAGTCCCCGAGTGCCACACGTATTTTTTATAAATTTATGTGCCTCTGTTAAAATCCACCAACTTGAATGAGCTGGGTTTAAACCTGTATCTCAAGCAACATTTGTGGTAAATTAAAATCCCCAAATATCTGGCAAAGTACATTTTACTCATATGTCACCCAACTTTCCAAAGTAGGCCAATCCAACAAAAGAGGTAATTTTAAAATCATTAAAAAAGCAAGATTATTGTGCAAAGTTGTAATATTCTTCCTAGTGCCTGAAGTATAAACACTGTGGCTATCGACAATGCAACATTTGGTAAATGTGCTCTTCGGTTCTGTCCGCAAAAAAAGATTCTTTTAATGAAATTGTTCAACACACTTTCCGACGCGGCTGTATTTTGCGACTAACAGTCTAATATTTCCCTAACATAAGCATTATCTTTATAACATAGTTCCAAAGAAAAAAAATTCTTGGTCTTTGATCACATCATTCCGTCTCCATTTAGAGAATTCAGCCGTCCGGAGAGTTGTCACGCAATTGTACCATGGCTTCATTTCCACATCACCAATTTTAGGAAGTTGGTCAACACCTTTGAAAAAAATTATAACACTGCCAGCCCCAAAATCATTATTATATTGTCTACGCGTGGCTTCTTGGCGGTTTATTTTCCCTCGGGTTTTTCACTGCTACTTTCTCGACTTGCACATAATGCAGGAAACTGGCATTCATTTAGATCTAAGCATTTTGGTTGGGTTTTACGTTTTGTTACGTATTGTTTTCACCCTTTGAAGATAAATTGATAGTAGGAAGTAGTGATTTTCTAGACCTATGGGAAAAGGTCGGTTCAGCATATTTGATGAGAAAGAAAGCTTAAACATATTTGATCAAACCATCATAGATCATAGTTGATATGTAGATCCTTAAAATCTTCGAAAAAGTTGTTGCTAAAGTATCTAGCTTGTTTTTAGCAAAAGTATTGTTTTGTGCAAGTTCCAAAATGCGATGCAAAATGATTACCGGAAGGCCCAACTCACGATTGAGTTTTAGTCACACTCTGTCACACTCTCAGCAGACTTCACTGGATGAGTTGGGGTCCTCACACAATCTTATATTTTTTAAGTTAAAGTCACTCTAGGTGCGCCAGAAGGCTCTTTTGGTAACCAAAAGCAGTATCTTTACCAAACATTTCCGCCATAGTCCTTGCCATGGACATTTTGTGTGAAAACTTAAATTTGAAACCCCATTTTCTATACAAGACTTGTTCAAAAAATAAGGTGACTTTTTTAATTTCGCGACTTCAGTACATTCGATTTTCCAATTTTTTTTTTTGTTATGTTGGTCTCCTAACAAAAGCTGTCAGCGATTTTGGATATTTAAATTGTTTTTTTGAGGTTAGACGAGTTTCGGTGTGCTTGACGATTTTTGCTATTGAAAAAAAGGATCAAGGATCAAAGAATAGGTATTCAATTTACTGGGAAAATCAAACCAAATGCTCCAATGTACTTGGCATTTGGTGAGTCTACTAAAAATCGTTTATAAATGGTAAAAGCTCATTACAGAAGACCGAGAAAATGTTAAAGACCATTACCGCCCTGGATGAACCAACGGTTGTAAATATTTCAGGCAAGAAACGTTTCTTTCGAAATTGCTAAATTTTGACCAAAAGAACCGTCGCATGAGCATCGCTCGGAAGCTATTGAATGACGTTATCCAGATTTGATGAAAAGGGTCATCACTGCTAACTAATCAGGATTATATGGTTATATCGTCTAAACGAAAGTCTAACCATTTCAATGGAAGCGCCCAGAAGAGCCAAGACCGAAAGTAGCACGCCAAGTTCGATAAAATGTGAAAGTTTTGCTTTCGATTTTTTTTCGATTACATTGCGCGGTTCATCATGAGTTCATGCCGGACAGACGTATGGTCTATAAACAATATTACCTTAAAGTTATGCGACGCTTGGGTAATGAAATACGAAGAAAACATTCGGATTTGTGGGGAAAACAAATTATCGCTGTTGTATTACGATGATGCACCTGCTCAATCATCGTTGCTTACGCGTAATTTTTTCACTCAAAACAATACCAAGGCTCAGCCACGGTATTCAACGGACTTGGCTCCCTACGATTTTTTTCGCTTCCCAAAAATTAGTAAACCCATGGAAGGGCGGAGATTTGCCACGATTAAATATTTGTGTGAAAATTTAAATTCGGGACTCCACTATTTATAGATTTAAATGTGTGCATAAATTAACAATGAAAGTCTTCAGTTAGATTTCGGAACATGCGGTGACATAACATAGTAAAAAAGTCTTCCCCAGATAAGATATAGGGTCTTTCAAAAAACGTGCCTAGATGTCAGTAGTAAATAATTTTTGAATGATACCCTTTTTTATCTTTGAAATTTGTAGAGTGTGCGCTAAAGCAAACCACACTCTGAGTTATTCAAACTTATTATGAAAATGGTACATCACTAAAAATGCATATCCTAAAATGCGTGTTTTTTTTTTTGTTCAAATTTAAAAGTAAGTGAAAAAAAAAAATGAGTAACTGGTATAGGTATTGCCTGTAGCACAAAGTTTCACTGAAGATCTTTTAAGATCGTTGCAATATCGGCTTTAGTGATGAAGTTCATTTCACATTGAATAGATTAGTCAACCAACAAAATTGTCGTATCTGAGGAGAAAAAAAAATCCTGAATAATTTCAGCAAAATATTTTCATCTACATAAATGCACTGTTTTGTGTGGTTTTTGGGCTGGTGGAACCATCGGTGCATTTTTCTTAGAAAATGCAAATGAAGCAGCTATTGCTGTCAATGGAGAGCGCTATAAACAAAGTAGCTACAGGTAATCACCTAGTGATTAGTAGTCAACAGGATGGAGCTATGAGTCACCGAACACGTCACAAAATTGACGTTTTGTATTCTGAATTTCTAGGTCGATCACTAGATCATGTGATTTAATATCATACGTCTTTTGGGATTTTTTGAGCCAACAAAAGTTACAAAATTTAAAAACAACTTTTGGAACAAAATCATTGGGATAATGTTTGAGTGAGTCCTTAAAAATCTCGATGTTTGCATGGAAGTCTTTAGGCGTGCTAGTGGTGGACATTTAAATGATGTTATTTTTGATGATGTTTTTAGCATAGTTCGTTAATTATTTTTTAATACAAAAAAAAATTTACAAAAAAAATATCTATGCGTGGCTTTTTAAAAATTATCATCTTTTTAGGATGTGCGCTTAATTGGTGATATGTATGGCGCAATAGGCTGATAGTTGATTTTCCAAACTTGTGGACGATAAAGAAATCTTAACACTTAGATGTACGGACAACCTGTTCTTCGCTAAACAAGCAAGGCAACTTTCTTTCGTTCAGCCTTCCACAGTGTGTGCCTCCTGACACCGATGGCCCCGCATTCGAAATTCGCAACCACCAAGTCATCGATTTGCTATTTCGCTGTGTTTCGTTTCAGCAAGTTACTGACCAAACTACCTGCAGCTTACTTGTTTGGGAAAAACGTTTCTCGAGGGCCACTTTCACTTATAGGAAAAATGTATGAATCATACACAAAATAGGCGCTCGAGAGAAACTTCAGCTTTGGTCTCCCACGGGCTGTCTTAAGCCAGCTACATATACATAAATATAAGAGATGCTTTAAGTTTTAGAGCGAAGTAACTTTACTAGTCATGCAAAAGCCCGTCGGTTTGTTATTCATCCTCGGTGAAGAAACAAATAAAAAAATAAAACCAAAAGGAAATTAGTCAACAGGAGTAATTTTTGAAGTGACTCTAACTGATTAATAGGTTTTCGAAATCGGTTAAAAATCACTGGTACCTTTCGGCAGAGGAAACAATAAATCACATACAACACATATGAAATATACATAGATGATTAAGCGAACGTATATTTATATACATGTATTGTAGAATGTGATGATGAACATATAGTTCAGTAACAATCGGTTAGTACAAAGTGAATTTTTTGGAAGCAGACATTCTTTTTTTCTGGCTGCAGTGAATGATCCATCCCGATCTATGAGTACTAAAGTTTTCTAGAAGATAGGACTAATATATCGAAGTTATTCTGATATCGAAAGATCTACGCCCAGTAATAAATAATTTTAACATTTCCCTACTTCTTCCCATCTTTGATATATATTTTCAAATACAGAGATTGCATAAAATTCAGTTGCTGAGTGTGGTTCGATAGTTAACGTCGTTTAGGTAACCCCATAAAAAAAGTCACATGGCCTCAGATCTGGTGATTTTGCTGGCCAGGGTATAATAAACAGATAATTTTTCCCGGGGATAATTCCCTTGCAGAATTCGTACAAACTATGTAATTTGTATCAGAAAAAAAAACGTTGCAAAGTTTTCTCTAAAAGGAAAAATGTTGGTCATCCCACAAGGTCGTTCGGAATTCACAATTATTGCCTGACCACGATAAAATAGCTCACAAGACATCCATTTTTACGCTGTGCAACGGTTGTTCAAGCATTTCTCTTTGATTCTCCGGATACCAGTAACAAATATTTTATATACATATTAAGGTATGCTCCTAAATTAAAATGTGTTTCATCATTACCATCCGAACTTGGAACCCCAGATCCTCCTTGATAATCCTTCGCCAAACCTCTCTGTCAAGAGTGTGCTCCTTCATGTTTATATTGTCCTCTCATCTACGGCGCAGCCTTCCTTATGATCCTTTTGCCTCGGGTTTTTTACTCATTACCCTTTTGACTGTTTGTCCACTGTTCATCCGTCCTACTTGTCCTGCCCATCTTAGGGGCTGAGTAGAAATGGTCGAGTTCTTGATTGTGTAGTATTCTCCATTCGGCTGCTTCTTCATCCTGATTTGTACCACAGATTTTCCTTAAGATCTTGTTTTCAAAGACCCGAAATCTGTATATTTTGCTCCTTCTTAATCAGAGATCAAGTTTTACATCCGTAAAATGTCATTGGCATTATTATTGTATTGTAAAAATAAATTTTGCCATTGCGGGGCAAAAGTGTTGTTTTAATAGTACCTTGTGACAAGGCGTCTCCCTGTTTTAATCCTTCACGTATCTCGAATGTCTCAGATAAGGCGTTTCCTACTGCAGGAAATGTTTCTTAGTCATATTTCCATTGACAAAGTTACTGACACTTGTTTAATTTCTATATTTTTTTAGATTTTATAGGGATGGAGCTTGGATTTTTTTTTTCATTAGTCCTTAATAGTACGCAGATTCAGCTAACTTGGAGCTTGTTCGTTAAATATTGGATCGATTACAGAACTAATGCTTGTTAGCTAAGTTAGCGAAAACCCGCTGCTCTGCATTGGCCTTACCCCTCGCCCCCGACAGGCTGCCGGGCTTAAAGTGTGAAAATTCAGATACCCTGTATTCGGATAAGCAAGTACAAAATCCTAATGCCCCTAGGCTTGGATCAAGGCTGAATATAAGGCATAGTTCTAAAATATCATATATTCAAACATATGCATATATATATGTATGTATGTGTAAGTGATATTAGTCTATGTAATAGACGGTCGTGGGCAATGTGCACCTTAAAATTTATAACTTTATTTATTATAACAAGAAAATCATCTTATTATGGTGACGTCTTTATTGGGAGACATTCAAAAGACCTTTTCAAGAAGTCATGTGATTTTCTGACGTTATTGAGTACGTACATAATCTTGTTTTATCTCGAGTAGGTACCTGTGTCTTAGTGCCTAAGAATTTCATCAACATGTTAGCATTGCAGGCAGGAAAACTTTAAAATGTTGGTCGCTTTAATGGGATGTTACTGAATCTATCTGTGAAAAACAAACTAAATATCCAAAATGGCTAAAAGTGTTAACTTATGTTAGAGGACATGTGTACCAATATCACAATAAAAAAAAAACAAAATTCGAATGAACCAAGCTCGCGAAACTAAAAAAGTCACCTTACTTTTTAAACAACTCCAAACACAAGCTGTCTTCCGGCTAGCTCTGGACTCATTTTCGAAAATAAAGCAAAAGTCAAAGTATCTTTAATTACATGATGTGCATATAAATACATATACATTTCTTTGTTCAACCAGTTATTTATACATCGAATGGATTCCCTAAAATTAATAACGACTTCTTCGTAAATTTATTTTTAAATTTTAACGATAAATGCTTGTGCAAATGCAATTTATGATATTTTTTGAATAAATTAATAAAACCAATTAACAAAGAGGACCTGTTTCACCTGACGTGAGGAGACAAACGCCATGTCATGAATCGATTGTACGCACACCGCCATTCAATCTTCTCCATTTTGAAGTCGAACGCTATTGGAGGAGGTCTTCCCATTAACCTCTTCTTTCCCAAAATATTTCAACGCACCATTTGTATCTATTTGCGTTTTCTTATTCATTTTTGTTCTTTTTCCAGATCCATATCAGTTGTTGAATGCCGCCTCGCACCGATTGGTAGCCCAGGGTTCGGGGCAGATCCAATTGTGGCAATTCCTGCTGGAGCTGTTAGCCGATTCGTCGAATGCCAGCTGTATTACATGGGAGGGAACCAACGGAGAGTTTAAGCTCATCGACCCAGATGAAGTTGCAAAGCGCTGGGGAGAGCGCAAGGCCAAACCGAATATGAACTATGACAAGCTTAGTAGAGCTTTAAGGTGAGTGAAATCGAACTTTGAATACTCTCATGATACAGAGAGCGGAATGTTCAGTGTACAAGTATTCTGACACTCTCTTGATGATTCACAAAATACAAGGCGCTGTGACGTGTAGTATCTGTAGGATGGCGGTGGAATGTTTGCTTTGATTTCTTCAATGTTCTTTTCTTTTTTGCTGATTTTTGTGAACATGTGAAATTTCCATGAACTTGAAAGTGACCAGTCATCAGCGGCGTAACGCAGATCGACAGTCGGTGTCTACTTACATAGTATCACTTGCACTGCATGTTCCGGACTGTACGAGTAGATGAATGGGCTAAGGTGGCTCGATGGTTTACGTTTCTGTTTATTTTGTAGTTTAGCAGTGACTCATTGGATTGGGATGTTTCATTGTGGAGATATTAGGCGCATGTTTAATATGATTCTCACGGGCACTACACTGTGGTCGGTATCTCATTCATTGAATGTTCATGGTTTCTCGGTATTCGCTGAGGAGAAACGTTATGGGGAACGTACAAGTGCAATGAATATGCGATGCTTAAAGTAATCTGAAAGTAGGAATAATAGATTTACTTTGGTTTCTCTTAAATTTCCTCCTTGGAAGTCCCATAAATTTCGTAATTTTCCTGACAGGAATTATATGGGTATATCCTTATCTACAGAGTTCTTCAATAGAGACGTAACGTTTTTGTATTTTAATTTGCCTACGCCCTTAAACATTTTGTTATGATACACATTAGTTAAGGCGTACATTTTTTTTGGATCATGTTACGAATGAACAAAATCATTAAAAATTACTACAGAAATGCTGAGTCGATGGGAACAACTTTAAGAGCGCTTATGTACTCCAATTTCCGATTGTAATAATCGTTCTATTGTGCTGTAGTGGAAAAAGTCGAGTCAATGTTCCTATGCCAGTGATATAAAGTTCCGGTTGAAGTACCGAACTGAACTCCCTTTATGATTTGAGGTGCTTTCCATTGAGCTCTGCGAAAGTTAGAAGAGAACCAAAAATTTTACTGAAAAAAACGAGATGGTGCCACATAGCAAACAATTTATTTCGCCAGTTCGGCAAATATATAACCTCGAAAAAGGCTTAGTCGAACAGCGATCAAGCTCATCTTATTTATCGCCGTTGCTGACTTTCTGCAAGTCTGATTGTTATTTGCAAGTCAAGAAAGTAGCTGTGGAAACTGAGAGACGCATTCGACATCTAGTACTACGGAGCGTATATGTACGTAACATTTTCTAGTTTTTGGTGCCTACTCCATTGCTGACCCTCTTAGCTAGGTTTCCCTGAAGGAACCACCAGAAATGGGACTAAAAATAATTAACCTGAATAGACTGCTGTTTTCTGCAGCGTGTGCCCGCGGAAAAAATAGCGGTGGAAGCTGGGAGGTGCTGTCGACGCCACGCCTAGCATTACGAGGCGTATACGTAACATTTTTTCGGTTTTTGTACTTCTTCCCTTGCTGACTGTCTGAGCTTGGTTTCCCTGAAGAAACAGCCTAAAATGGTACTAAAAATTATGAACCTGGATAGCCGGCTGTTTTCTGCGTTAAATACAAGTCAAGAATGCAGCTGGGTAGCTGAGAGATGCTGTCGACATTTAGTACTACGTAGCATTTTCGAGTTTTTGGTGCCTATTCCCGTACTGACTCTCTGGGCTAGGTTTCTCTGAAGGAACAACCTGAAATGGGACCGAGAATATAAGCTGTGTGCAAGCCGGAAAAATAGCGGTGGAAGCTGAGAGGTGTTATCGACAGCTAGTACTGAGGGGCGTATGTGTAACATTTTTCTGTTGTTTGTACCTACTCCATTGCTGATTCTGAGCTAGGTTTACTTGGAAGAATAATCTAAAACGTAGCTAAATATTTGAAAGAGTGGAGGAAAATTGACTCCAAAGAATAGATCGCTGCAGACCTGCTCACGGTTGCCATATAAACGAGCCTGAATTCCGTACATAAATTTAGCATGTGTACATGTATAAAATAAATGTCGGCCTCGTGCACTATGAATTCCTTCAGTACGGCCAAACACTTCACAAGGAACATTTTCTGTTTTTTATGCGTCGTTTGCGTAAAGCTGCATCCGAAAAAAGGCCACGACTATGCAGTATCGCATTCACTTATGAAACATATACATAGTTTCAAAACCATCATATGTACTGGTATTCCCTTGATTTAACTCCGTGTGACTTTTTGCTATCCAATAAGAAGACCACTCCGAGGACACCATTCCGAAACTATAAAAAAGATTCAGCGTGAATCGCTGCGTGGAAATGGTGCTTAGTTTTTGAAAGGATAAACAAAAGTTGTAAAAATGTATGAATGAAGTCATTTTTCAATTCGATCACAAGAACATATCGTTTGAATCCATTAATCCCTCCTTGCTTACAGTTTTACAAATTACATTCATTTGACTATGACCTATGACTTTCAGACTTTTTACTCATACTGGCGTCTAGGTGTGTCAATTATGCCAAATCTTATCAACGAATACCCGAACCACTTTAAATAATGAATTTTTTATGCCGGACATGTGAGCACTCGGTATGACATAACTGTTAATTCTGTCATCGAGTGCAGGAACCACCTATTATCAGTCAGGTAAAATTAGGCATACGACAGTCACCGCCTAGACATTTATCAATTAAAACGCTACTGTTTGTGAATCATACAAAAAGTTATTTATAGACTTCCGTGTTATCAGATATTAAGAATTAATTTTGTTGTTATCTCGTTTCCAGGTATTACTATGACAAGAACATAATGACCAAGGTTCACGGCAAACGGTACGCGTACAAATTTGATTTTCACGGTCTAATGGCAGCATGTCAGGCCCAGGCTCAAGGTTGTGATCCAACAGCAAGCATGCTAAGTTCCTACAAACATCATCATCACCATCCAGGCTTACAGCCCGATCTCTCCCCGTCATCATCATCCAGTCTTGGCTATCCCTCACCGACAACATCAATGCCATCTCCAATAAGTACTGCTGTCACCACAGCTGCACATTCGCCGAGTAATATTGCCACCTCGAGTACAAATCTTCTACCACCTCCGACTACCACATCGGCAGCAATGTTCCCACCCCGACCGTACTGGCCGTACTCACCGCCCGGCTTCGAGCCACGTCCACCAACAAATACATTCAACTAACAACCTGTTACCGTACTCCAATTAAACCTGTTTGTTCATTCCTTCTAATTGTTCCTTATCGTATCCTCGTCGTACATCCTTAGCACATATCCCATGGTCATTATGAGCTCGGGCAAATGTTATAAATTTCCGAGTAATATGGTGACCGTAACCGACGACCCCTGGGGCGGTGATGCTCTATGAGTAAAGTCTTTTGTCCTGCGCTCATAACTCTAATTAGATGCTATAAACCCTGTTGGGTTGGAGATAAAAATTTGTCCGTTCACATGTAAATGGAGACAAAAAGGATTACCGGCGAGGAGGGGTTGCCATTGAGGTTAATGCTAACACTATACGTATAGTAAATTGTAATTGTTATACAATTTTATCTTATTTCTTAGTCTCTAGATTAAGCTAAACGTTAGGCTTAGTACTTAATTATTTATATTTCATGTAAATATCAATGTTCTCAATTTGATGTAGTGATAGGGAAATATATTGTAGAAATTGTTTGAAGAGCTGCCGCAGAGTTTCAATTCAGGGTTAGGCCCATGATCAAAAAAATGATGGTGTAGACGAAGAAGCAAACGCGGTCTAAGATCGTCGCTAGGGCGGTCCACTCGTCGCTGCGGTTATGACTGCGGATCAGGGAAAAGGTCTCGTGGGATTTTCCATCATCGAAATGTTGGGAAAGTTCGGTTTGATCGATTCTGTTGAAGCTGCCGGCAGAACTGAGGATGCTCCCTAAGGGACTCTTCAGTATTTTTGCCAATCCAGGGGGCATTTGTCCTTTATATATTGACCTTGATGCTGCCAATACCAGAACGGACACTATCATGGACAGTGACGCCAGGACGAAACTTAGGCAATAGAAAATCACTGAAAATAAATTTTGTTAAAACAACGATACAATAATCTTCGAGCTTATAAGGGTCTTGCCAATCAGTGGAATGCGGAGTGAAAAACTCGGCAAATTTCTCAGAAAGTAGATAATATTGACAACGATTATGATCAGTGTGACACCGTTCAACAAGATCTTCTCGCCACGTGGTGGTGGTAACCAGAACGAAGACAGGTTTAGAAAGACCACACAAAACGCTGGCAACAGAAACACCGTAACGTACGCGGATGATCTTCGCGCAAAATAAATGTAGTATTGCATGTTGATGTAAGGCTCTGCACAACAGCCGTAGTAAGTTGTGTACTTCTTTGATGTGACATTAGTCAAGATGAACTCGGCATTAGGTAAGTATTCCTTTATGGTCTTCTCTTGGTTTTCGAAAAACAAATCGATTTGGTATCCATGGTGGGTCCACGAGCCGAGTATTATCGTACAATTGTGCGTGTCATATGGCCAATTGAGCATATTTAGCGGACACAGAGTCTTCAATTGGACCTTTTTCATCCAAGTCACTTGTCCACTATCGTCCAGGGTTACGTATATGTGACCTTTGTCGGAGATGATAAGAGCCTCGGCGTCCATGCTGTTGTAGACCGAAATGTCTGGCAGCCAGACTTCGTTGCCGTTTAGATGTAATTTTGAAAAGTTGCTAAACTGAGACGACTGCCATGTCAAGCGTGGATCTTGCCATTTCTGAAACCGAAAAATTGCAAATATCACCACAATAATAACGGAAATGAATACCTACAGCAAAGACGTGGGCGCCAAACGAAAAGATTCCTCTCTTCTCGTCAAACTGAATATGAGATAATTGCAAGGCAAAATGGACTTCAATCGCACGGTCTGTTTGCAGGGGGATTACTTGTTTATTGTAGTTTGTGAAAAGATGTCGCTTAAGTCGGTCTTCTTTTGCGATTACTATAATTTGAAAAAAAAAAAATCTATGAGGAGGGCTTTTAGTGCCTTAATAGACGATTTGAATGCGGTTAAAAATAGCACGAGATTTAAATAAACGGACAAAGAGGGAATGATGGATTGGGAATGGGTGAGGAATAGTTGCACATGGTCAATGTTACTTGGTCATGGGTCGATATTAAATGCCTTCGCGAAAAGGGGGGCACACATAGTAATTGGTTGCTTATATGAAGCACAGAAACTTTTAAGTGTGCACTAGTATCACTGTAAAAGCAACCGTGGTAGTCAGTCTGCCTTGGATTTTTTTTCAAACTTACAATTATCTACTTCGCCAAATATAAAGGAAACCGGTAATAGAATTAGTATTAGAATCACTTGCAGCAATCGGTCACTAAAAGATTTTTCCATATTTTACTGCAATTTGAACGAAACGAGCATATCCAGTTACTAAACACGACTGTCGAAACCGAGGCGACAACATCTCAAGCAGACACACTGAAATCCATTTCGAGCAACCTCTACTCGCATATGCAATTCTTCATCAATTGCTGGACCGGCATTGCCTCGATCTTCTAAACTAATTGGTTAAGTGCCACAACAAAGCTACATTTAGGCGACATGTTCTTAAATTGAGTAATCGTACCATCGCAGTAACCATACACTATATAATCTTAATCGAGAAATGAGAAAAAATAAATAAAAATAGACAAAATCGCTGTTAACACAGTTCTTTGCAAAAGACGTTCAACTCAGCCAGCGCAATACTGAGCTCGATATCACAATTTTCAATTCACTAAGTCATCTTGCCCGTTGAAGCCACCAAAACAAGCACATAAAGTACATACGTACGCGCATAGTATGTACATAGTGAATTTCTTTATCTAACTGGCGATGTTAGAGGGAAAACTTCAATCCGCGAGGCTGCGATACCCTTAATTTAAACGCTGTATGTTTCTGAACAATAAACAACCTCAGAGTGGATTTAGTATTTTTTTAACCGTCGCAACGATAACTTGTGGGAATTCGTCCCAATCGCAGTTTCAGTTTCTTGTGGAAAATCAGTTTTTTTGTTTTTTGTTTTTAAACACCCTAAACAGTGTATATTCGTGAAAGAGAATAAAGAAATGCGACTTGCGATAATATTGGTTTCCGGTTGCTTGATATTTCAGTTGTTTTATCATGGCGCCCATGCAGCATGGGAAGATTCCTCCGAGGAAACCGTGTTTAAAGGTCAGAATTGGTCTTATATTCACTTGTTTTTAAAAGCTGGTGTGGTCAAAGGTGTATTTTGTTTTATATAAAAAGGTGCAAGGTGGCTGTGACATATTTTAATTCAGTTTAGAATTATAATGAAAATTGTGTTAATTTATAAATACACAAGCGGATATAACTGGGCTTAAAATATTGCAAATAAAATTTCAAATTATCATGGCTTTATCGCCAACTTGAACTTGCATATACCCTTCACAGGCGCCGTCCGATTCTCATTTTTTATCGTGTGGCATTCCCGTTCATGTTCCCTTATATGCACATATACATACATATATCTATACCTTTGAAATGAACAATGAAAATTAGCATGCTATGGAATTATCGTTATCTCAATATTAAATATGGTACATACATATGTATGTACAAGTGTATTTTCAGACACATACTCACATATATATGTACATATAGCAATGCGTGGCGCCTAACTATTTGTTGATTAAAATAAAATTTCCGGAAAATAGTATTTTTTAGTCCCTAAAATAAAAACAACTAAATTCAAACAAAAGAGTTTTGGAATACAGTGCGTGACTCGCAAAAATTGGATTTGTTAGACGAATAAAAATTCCATTTGTTGTGGTATGTCGATTCATGCTACAGTTCTTCATATCAGTCTTAAAACTTTAAAAGGATCTAACCGCAAACTTCGATAAGCAAAAATGCAATTTTTAAAAGCCTTAAATAATGTTTGTCTGGTATTTTATATGCATAAAATTACTTTCCAAGACTTCTTTTTCGACGTACATATATACGTCGTTTTGACAGCCCTGGTTCGTTTATTTTCTTCTTTTGTATTTTTATTATAATTTAATTGGGTTATCCGTTAGTGTTTTTTTTCGCCACGTATGAACTCCAGTGTTAGATCGCTTAGTGTGCCCTCAGCCTACCTTTTTAAGCACGTTATTTACATAACAGTTGGTCTTACCAATCAGGGGCTAAATGTCCTTGCTATTATTATTCTAATTGGCGATACTGCCCGTGAATAATCACAGCCGAAGCATTTCTTAATCACCTACATAATATGTTGTGTTTAATTCACACTTTTTTCTAATCTTTCTAATCTTATTTCCTAGACAAAAATGTTTAAATCTAGCTTAAAAATATCGAAATATTTAATTTGATTTACTATCCCTGTGCGGGAATTCTAAGTTTAGCCATGTTTCTTAACTACCAATTAATGCTTTTCGACACATATATCTATACATTTACATTTAAAAAAATAACTTGCTTTATTGCTTATTGCAATGCTAACCTACTTAATGCGGCTTAGTTATAATTTTAATATAATCAAGTTCGCTGGGACCCGTGTGATTCCTTTCGAATGGTCATCCTCCTGATTGTATCTTTCAGTGACTGGGCTTCGCCATCTCGTTAACTCTGCATGTCCGACACCTCACCAAGGCTAACAGTCAGTTCTCAGGTTTATTTAAACATGATGACGCGCCCAATCTCCAAAAGATCGCCCTGGTCTATGCTCACGAAAAGTAACAAAAACGTTTCCTGATCTGCTTGGATCTTCTCGAGATCCACCTAGAAATGTCGACTCTTTTCTGTTGCTTTTCAAGTAACATTCTCTGTACCCATGCGCACAGACCTTGTCCATATGCAATTCGTTCGCAAAGATTCCTTGAACACTGCTATATCAGTGTGACCTCAGCTATATGCCTTCCGTCTACTAACACTTTTCTTCAGTGAGGGACGTGGATGTTCATCTTCATGGCGCTACAGTCCGGTGGGGACTTGGGCCTCAACCAATAAGCGTCTCCAGCCAGCATGATCTCTTACTAGCCATCTTCAGTTACACACACCAAGTTGGTTGAGGTCCTTCTCTAATTGTGTGTGCCATTTGAGTCGAGGGCGTGCACTGTTGCGTTGTCCCCATGGCACGGACTGATAGACTCTTCGGGCCGGGCTGTCTTGTTCATATGCGTTACAAAAACAGCGATACTGATGTTGTTTCCACTAGTTACTGCGGATCTGACGTAGACGAAGTCTTTAACTACCTCGAAGTTCTTGCTGTCTATTGTGACGCTATGTCCGAGATATCGATTTTGTGCGACCTTTCAGCCTCATTTATCGCCAAACCCATTTAAGCCGCTTCCACTGCAAAGTCAGCACCTTCGACGGCTCGTTGTGTTTGAACGGACTTTTGGAAGCTCCTAGTGCTGACTTGTGGTTTTCTCACGATCTTCTCCAGTATAATGTCAAAAAAGTCACATGACAGCGCTCAGTAAATTTGTTACCGACTTTGATTGAGCAGCTAGAGTCCTTTATCGTCATCCCACTCAATTTGACGAGTTTGATAGGAATGTGAAAACTGGCTCTGTATAGCACGTCTCTATGCAGGCAATCATTTGAGGCATTGAAATATATTCGTCGATTTTGTTTCGATCTGCATTTCTTGGGTCTTTTCCAGGATCTGCTGCAGTGTGACGATTTGAACGACTTTCTGGAGTCGGCTTTCCTGGCCTGAAACAACACTGATAGGCCCAGGCGTTCACAAAAAAGGCAAAGAGGATTTTATATGCGATGTTAAGGAGACTGATCCCTCTGTGGATCCCCTTGTGGATCTTCTCAGTTTTGCCCAGCTTAAACTCCAAGGCCCAACGTGCTTCTGTGGAGGTACTTGATTACAGCTCTAATTTTGTTCCAATCCCTTCGACGTTTCGTCGAATGAATGTATCTCCTGGAAATCATAGCATATTACTCGTATTTGCACTCGGCCTTTCGCAGATTAAACTTGGTGAATTTTGCGTCGGGATTTCGGCCTACACTCGTATAAGATTCAACTGACCCAGGAGCTCTAAGGTCATAACCATAGACAAAGCTGTTTGTTTGCTGACTGATATTTGGAGAGTTTGGAACAGGACACCAATTTTGGCCGAAAAATCATCTTTAGCGACGAGGTGCGTTTTTGGCAGAAATTGCCGTATATGGAATAATACCAATCCATACGAGGTTCCGGCGGTCTCCGTCAATGGTGAGCACTACGGAATGATAATTACCTAGACGACATGTGGTTCCAGCAAGACGGCGCGCGCTACGTGCCATACAGCGGACCCTACAATTAACATTCTGCATGAACGATTTTAGGGTAAGGTTATTTTTCGCAAAGCTGACATGAATTGGCCACCGAGGTCATGCGATTTAACCCCGCTAAACGGTTTTTGTGGGTTTTCCTGAAGTCGCAGGTCTTTACAAAAAAATCACAATCGATCGATGCTCTTAAAGTTAACATAACACAGGCCATCGCTCAAATTCGGCCGGATCTATACGGAAGATTCATCGAAAATTGGACCACTCGGATCTGTGCCACCGTAAGAAGCTGAGGCAGGCTTCTATCAAAATAATTTTGTTAATACTTCACAAACAGCCATTTTTATTTCATTTCAACATCTACCCGTCCTTATTGAAAAACTGTTTAGGAAATTAAAAATGTTTTTCGTATTCTAAATTTTAAGAATTTATTTGATATACTCATAAAGATGACCGCAAAAAGCATCATACAAAGTTGAAATTATTAGGCGGTGTGAAAATAAAAATTGGTATATCTTCTGTAGCTTACTAACAGAGCTTTATTAATATTAAACAAATTGATTATAATATTTAAATTTCGAAATTCCGTACAATTCAGTAAAAATCTCTATGCTTCCCAGGTACAAAACTGAATACCACGTACGCCGAAAACTTGAAGCGCGACCTTTTCGTCAACTATAATAAATTTGCTAGATCACTGAAGGATGGAAAGGACTCCCGCATAAAGTTTAGTATATCAGTGCGGCATGTCGACATTGATGAGCTGAAGGGAAAGATCACTGTTTACTCTTGGGCGTCGTTTGTAAGATCAACCTTTTACCTTCAGAGTCGTTCATTAACAAAATTACTTTTTTTGCAGAATTGGATGGACGACCGGTTCCAATGGAATCCGAATGAATACGGCAACGTGGATAAATTACACGTGAAGGCGGACGAGATTTGGCATCCCGACGTAGCCCTTTTCAATAGTGCCACAGATCGCGATGACCACTTCGGTGGCTCACAACTCATCATTTATGACTCTGGAGAAATTCTTTGGATACCACCAGCAGTCTTTACTGCCTTTTGCAGCCTCGATCTTCAGTTCTGGCCTTTTGACACGCAGACGTGCCACTTGAAAATCGGCTCATGGACACAGGAATCGTCTTTATTGGAAATCAATCAAGAACGCAATCCCCAAGACACTGCTGACGTTGACCTAATGGTCGAGAATAGTGAATGGGAAATCGATTACGTCGCTATGGCCATGGGAAGCGACGGCTTCTATAAATTTGTTCGAGTTGATTTCAAGCTGAAACGGCGTGCGGCGTTGTACAAGGCTTTAATTTTTACGCCAGCCTCGTGTATTGTATTAATGGTGCTTTCTAGTTTCTGGTTGCCTCCGCAAATGGGTGAAAAGCTACTTCTAAACGGAATTGTGATTATTGTGATATCAGCCTTTCTCATGTATTTTGCTCAGATGCTACCTGTGTTAGCACAAAATACCCCTTTGGTCGGTAAGGTCTAAGTTTTAACGGAACGCTTGGATGGTCTATATGAATTGATTTTTCTTTCCATGTTCAGTCCTCTTTTATAGCAGCAGCTTATTATTAGTAAGTATGTCAACAGTTATATCGGTATTTGTACTCTACTTATCCAGTGCAAAGCACCGACGACGTGTGCCGTCCTTTTTGAGAAATATTTTGAATGGACCTCTTAGCTATGTGCTATGTTTGTCACACTTAAGCTCGGACACAGACTTGCAGAGCCCGGTGCAAAAGGAACTCACAGAGCAGGGCGTAGAGGGAATATCCAGTTTTGACGACCAACAGAGCATATTTGCTTCCACAACTAGATCAATTCAGTTTGATTGGATCATTTTGGCAACGGCTATAGATCGTGTATTCTTCCTATTCTATTGCATAGCTTTTATGGTAATGGCCATTATGTACTCGGTATAGATCTTGCTTACACAAATCAACAAAAACTGATTAAAACGCTTCATGTTCTGTTTGTTAAGACGCTTACTTGTAAAATAAAATTGTATCGCCAACCAATCTTTCATAAAAAAAAAATATATTGCTTAAAACTTATCGCGAAGGAACTCTGTAAGTATTTCTACTCAGTTAGGACTTAGGCAGTAGTGGCTGAAACAACACGCCTATCCAGCTAGCCCAGTTTTAAGCACGGCTTGTTAGTTGGGTTAGGAGCTATGATCGTTCTCTACCACGTTGTCCGTCAGGATTGTAATACTCTTTGAACTAGGGCGGTGGTATCTATGCGCTCAACAATGATTCTGCGTTTGATTTTTGCAATGATGTGGTCAGTTCTGGTTTTGGTCATGACCTGGTGCAATGAGTCTTTTTTTTGGTGACAGTATATACTTCACTTTGCCTTCATTCCTATTCTAGCAATGATTTTGCAATCATGATAATGAACAAAACAGCTCTTGAAATATGCCAACCGAGCTCTATTCTATTGGGCTTATATGGGAAAACATGAGAGTCGCTTCCATTTCGATGCCAATAGTTGCGTTGAAATTGGTTGAAAGAGCGCCTCGCCCTGTCTCTGTCCTTTTTGACATTGAAAGCGTCGTTTAGATAACTTCCAACTGACATGAAATTTTGAGAGTTCAGCAACATCATCTTGCAGAATCTGACGAATTTTACAGAGATGTCAAGGTTAGTATGGGCGCCGTATAACTTGACTACACGTTGATGTAGGTGGCTAAAAAGTCGACAAATAGATAGTCAGCGGTCGATAGTGGATTTCCTGAGGCTTAAATCACGCTGATATGACCAATCAGTTAATTTACAAACGTTTTCAGCAATTCGGATAAAGTGGGGGAAAAGGTCTTTAACGCGATATTTAGCACACTGATTTCCATAAAGTTGGGGCAGTCAAAGGGTCTCCGTTCTACTGATCGGGTAAAGGCACTAAAATTCTATTCATCAGCCACTGATCATATCTTTTTTTGACTTCTTTTCTCTGAGCATAACCTACAGATGAGCTATGCATGCTTCCTTCATTTCAAGCTGTTTTTTATTATCATCCGTCATGAACAGACCATTCTGTTTGACAGCGGAATCTCTTCGTCATCACTGGTTTATAGTCCGCCGAGGTGGTTTTCCTTATCCTCATATCAACTGCGATTCTATTAGTAGTTGTCCGTTTTCAGTCCTACTCCCATTCTGAATTTAAATCCTTGACAAATTTTCTGTATTTTTGTAAAACCATTGCAAGAGTCATTGCTGCAGAAAATTCTCTCCATCTTCTCGATCTTTTCCTTTTGCGTAGAGCGACTCTCATTTTGCGTTGCAACTCAGCCTTTCTACATTCTTGGTCGAAAGAAAGGTTTCAACATATCAGAAATGGTGGCGAAATGATGTTCTATGGACTGTTTTCACTTTGCAAAGGGATTCCGAAAACATGATCAGCAAAAGCATCATCCTGCTATTGAAGATTTTCGACGTCAAATGTTGATGGTCCAGGTCGAATCCATTATATCCGAGGTATCCATATAGCTGCAACAAATCCGAGTCGATGTTAGCTTCTCGTAAGGGCGAGACATCCAGAATATTAGAGGAGAGTCTTACGTCGATCACAATTGGTAACTTTTTTTCACGATCGGTTGATCTGGTGACCCCAGGCACTTCTATGAATGCTGAAATGTGGGGACGGGCTTGCTACAGTGAAACAGTGAAATTTTGTCCCATCGCAAAATCAAGCATCCTGAATTCATTTTCGGGCGCAAGTCGTGCAGGCTATATGCGTTGTTCTTTTTTAGTTTAAAGCAGAGCCTGAGGTGTCAAAAAGCTCCGGATTCGTTATTATTTTTTCGTTCGGAGCATGCTTAGACCGTTTTCTATAAGTTCACAATAAACTGATTGAGCATTTAGATTAAAACCTTGGCACAACCAGCAAATGGTCGTCAATTTGTACGGTTGAATAGTAACTATACGATCGCTAATCAAATGACAGTTAAATGTTCAAGTGGCGTATCATCAATAAAAAGCCTCTTTAGGTTCAAGAGAGCAAATAAGCCGATATTGTGAGAAGTTGATTTTATGAGGCGCTCACTCACCTTTTTTGGTGGACTTTTTGTCAAAGCGCGCCTGTCCTTTTATCCAAAATTGAATAAACGCAATCAAGTTAACCTTACGAGGCCTTTGTAATCCATTTACCATCCGAATATTAAATTTCATCCTTACAATTCAATTAACATGCTTTTAATACTGGAAGTGATGGAATAAGTTTACGCGTCAGTGTGAGAATGACATTTCTGAACTAGTGTGACGATAGCCATAATGACAATCGCCACTGAAACGTCAAAATCAGGCGGATACTTCAACCGCACTTACCAGATTACGAGAAACCCAAAATATACTCAAGCGATTATGGAATTTCAAAAAGGAATATCCATTTCTGTAGGCGAACAAGACCCAAAAAACCCTCATGGCTTAGGTGAGTACGCATTAATAGAGGTTACGTCAACAATTGTTTGTTAATATTTACTTTGTAGGCGATCCCAACGACAGATCACTACGGAAAGTTGAAATTGAGGTGCTTATCCCAAAAATAATGAGAGACGAAGCGAAATCAAAACATTGCATCAAGGAGGTCCAATCTTTCGAGAACTGTTGCAAGGACAACAGCATTATGATGGTCATCAACTGTCGAAAGGAAAACGATGCGCTTAAAAGTTGCCTCACCAGATGGTATACAGACGAGAAGTTCAAGGAAGAATGCAAAGAGATCTACTTGAAGGAGCGGTTGGAATACCGCGCCACCGGTATACCGAAAAAACATAGAACGCAAAGGGTGTAAACGTTTATTTTGTTTGTACGAATGAACTGTAATTAAATCGTTTGATTATGTTTTCAGAAACTGTGTACTTTTGAATGCTTTCAGGGGTGTTTAGTGTGATTATCTCCTTGGGCGGGCTTATTTCCAGGAAAATGACATCCTTGTCTGAGGTCTCTGCAATGCGGTGTATTCCTTTCACGTCTTTCATCGGTCTAGTTTCTCCTCGGTTGATTAAAACTATGAAGCTGGCGTGGTAATTTCGGGGACCTTCCTTGTATAGCACTGTAAAGATACGAATGAGAAATGGCCAAACATAGACTGTAAATCGCGTCTTACAAAAGTCTCCTCCGAATTTGATGCCACTTTTCACAACCCAGTTCTTACAGCGAAGGTACAAGTATCCAACCAGACAGTCAACGAAATTGGGTTTGATTTCAGTGAACTTCTTGATTAGATCTTCGAATGTCAATAGGGTTCCGTCAATTGTCCTTATTTTAAGTACGTCTAGATAGAACGCAAGGAAAAACGCCTCTTCCAAGCCCAGCACCAGAGTTTCCGTCGAGGTATTCGTGGTCGGTTTTAAGACCTCAGGACAACTACGGGAATTCGACCCTTTGCCGAAACATCCGGACTCGTAAAGGATGCGGATGTGTTCGGGATTGCTAATTTCAACTGAAAATCCATTGAAGACTCCACGAATTTCCTCCCCTACCGGACAGTGTGGAAGTGGGTCTGTGAGGATCTTGTTCGTAGCACCCCGTTTGCGTTTCAAATTGGGTGAAAAAAGCATATTTCCTTTCGATGGTATTTTGTATGGATGCCGGTCCAGTGTTTTAAGTCATCAGCTGATCAGCTGATATTTCAAAATATTTTAAATGTCAAAATGAAGTGTCTGCTCATTCCATTGGCAGCGTTCAGTTGGGAAATAAAGCTTCCAAGAATTTATTACCACAGTCGTGCTCAAATGTTTGTGCATACATATACAAAATTCAATTAAAATACTACTTTTCGTGGAAATGAATTTTTAACAAATTTGCAATTCAATGTGAAAGTTTTCTGTTTGAATTCATTACAATATGTTTTTATGAAGCTTCGAATCGCTGTCACTACACGTAAGAACGTGATTATGTGTAATGCACGAAATAAATAGCTTTTTTATGAATTCCGTGATCTCTGTCAAGAGGTAGCATATGGTGAAGATATGGAGCGAGAAAATAAGAAATAATATGGCGGACCCCACAAGCGGACCAGTAGGAATGCAGTTAAGTGGGAAGGTTATGGTCCTACACTTCTGACCATAACGACGCCGGGATAAAAAGGAAAAGAAGATGGAGCGAGAAAATAAGTGTGGCCGTACCGACGCAGATCCGTTTTAAATTCTTGTGGATTGTTGTGGAAAATATTGAGCTGAGAAGAGCATTCCAAATTCGTGTTTCGGCTAAAAAATGAGCCTTTTAAACTTAATGTACGTTCGAAATGGAGGATATTGCGGTTGCATTCTTGAAGCTATGAATTCTTGAGCATCGCCTGTTGAATTAGCGATAGCACAATGACAGAGACGAAACAGTTTGTCGATATTCAAGCGACTTAACTGATTTTCCAATATTAATGTCTCTTGTAAGTTTTATTGCCCGCTTTAGAATTTTATCTAGCAGGTGCAAGGAGGTCTTGGGACCAGATATGATCGCTGAACTCAAGCTTGGGCCGATATCAGCTTTTTATTTTATTTCTTGCCTCGTTTAAGGAAGTCTAAACATTTCACAGCGTTATTGGCGTCATTGCATATGTAGTTATTTGAGTGAAAGGTGTCATTAACACACACACCGGAGATGGAAAGTTATACGGTTTCAACAAGCGCCCTTTAATTATACTGCTGAGGTCCGAATTGAATGTGCTTAACATATGTATGTCATCAACCCAATTCTACGACCCAAGAAAAGGGATGTCAGTCATGGAATAAATATGAAAAGCTGACAATAGATCATCAGTGAAGGAGTGTATTGGATCAGAAGTAACCGACAAAAGATCAATAATAAAAATTGAAGAAGGGGGCTGCGGGGTCGGGTTAGTATGAAACCTAAGAAAAGGTGATTTCTATAACGGTGGCAATTATAAGGGTATCAATTTCCTACGCACCGTATTTAAGACCTTCTCTGCTGTGCTGGGTAAATACTCACCACCTTTTCGTCGATTTCAAGCATATGACAGCGTGCATAGAGACGAGCTGTGCAGATCCATGTCTAGTTTGGAAATTCTTACCAAAGTCGTCAGATTGTGCAGGATGACGATGGAATACTCACATCCACCAAGCTCGGTGACGAACTTATCGAGATCTTTAATGTCAAAAAAGTTGTTGTCATGTCACTTTTTTAACATCATACTTGATCGGTCATGAAAATCGTGCAAAATTCACGATCTTCACTCATTACGATCTTCCAACTGCTGGCTTACGCGAATGATATTGACGTGATTGTTCGAACACAGCGAGCCCCTAATGAGGCGTTTGCTGGCAGTGAAGAGAAGGCGGCTAAAATGACTCAATGTATGCTGTCATCAAGGAAGGACGCACAACGTCGACATCTCGGACAGAGCGTCATAAGGTAGTCAAGGACTTCGTCTACCTTGAATCGCAGAATAACGCTTGGCAATCACTTGGTTTTTTTGGGTTCAAGAGGCAATTAAGTACTGACTTTTTATAATACTCTAATCATTTCAGTCCTGTTTTATGGTACAGGGGCATGGACTCTGTTGAAAGCGGATGAGAAAACTTTTGGTCTTTACGAAAGAAAGGATCTGCGTGCGATCTTTAGTCCTATTGGCGTTGATGGCATCTGGAGGAGAATTTTCAACTATGAACTGTGCGGGCTGATGAGGCATCATCATACAGACCTATTTCACTGCTGTCTATAATATCTGAGCTATTCGAAAAACTCCTTGCTTAGTTTTATGGCGCAGGGACATGGACCTTACCGAAAGCGGATTAGAAGGCTTAACGTCGTTTTGAATGATTTTCGGCTCAATCTGCTTTTGCCAAATGCTGCTTCTTGGGTCTTCAAAGGAGAATGAGAGCTTTCTCGAAAAATCAACGTAACTCTAAACAACATTGCCAGAGGCCTGGACGTTATTGAAAGTGTATGGAGTTCCTTGGACGAACCAAAAATAATATTTTGCGTGCAATTTTGGTACCTTTTTTGTTAACGGATCGTGGAGAAGAAGATACAACCAAGTACTGAACCTGCTGTACAGCGATATTGGCTAAGGCAGATGCCTACAGACGCTAGCATCTAAGGCGGCTGGGCCATGTAGAGCAAGGGGTGACTACTGCTCCACCCCGAAATGTGTTCAATTCCAATACCTAAGGATGATACAGACCTCAACCAACTAAGCACTGGAAGTATGTAGCTTCATAAAGATCATGCAGGTTGCAGAGGCTTGTTGGGGTTGAAGCCCAGGTTCCCCCTGAACTATCGCGATATTTAAATATTTGGTCATCATATATGAAACTGTGCATCATTGCTAAAGTAATCGCTTCTGTTTAAGGTAGTTTACAAATGTAAAGAGTGCAAGTTTAACCTTTTTGACGGCAAATATTTAAACTATAAATTCACTAAGCCATTTAAGACAAGCCGCAGCCTCTCGGGAATGATACGGTGTTTTCGAACTAGGTATAAGTAGCGAGAAAATAGTACGAATAGTTTACCTAATTCCGCGAGAAATATTTTTCACAAGAAAATAAAACAATGGAGTAAACCAGAGGAGGTTATTGATAATGAAAAACTTACAGGCGTTTTTGAAGATAATACAGCTACGCCTCTTAGCCCTGTTACGGGGTTTAGAGCTTCAACTGCTATTAAAAGTCATCATCGTTTAGCCATCCGAAAGGTATTAGGTCACTACGTATGAAATTGCCGATTTTTGTGTGTGAAATTGGCGACGCTATTTCGAATATTTCGAAAAGTTTATTCCAAAAAAATGATCTAAATTTTGAAAAACCCCCTTCTGTATAGGAATGATGCTGTTCAACGGCTCCCTTATCACTTGTCCATATTTGTGAATATCCATAGCTCCATTAACCAAAAAATTAGGCAAAAGGCCTAAGAGGTAAAAAGAAACCATCGGCTTGGAGGGAACTTCACTCTCTGGACTATACACTCGTTCTTAAACCTTTCACCTGCTGAACATCGAGCGTATGACAATTGTTCGGGATATTTCCACACATCTCCAAACATCCTGCGTCCAATTTCCAACCCTACGCCTAACGAGCTGTTTTTGTTTGTCGCTAGTCGTCTTCCATATAAACCTGTCTCCTGAGGCCTTCTAGTTATTGTTTCGGCGCTTCGATCAAATTGATTAAATCCACCCAGCTCTGCCCTTATACGGACGGTGATCTTCCATGCTTGTTTTTTGTAATACACTGTCCGTCTTCGCCCTGAGCCTTTCTTCCTATCCAATGGACCTAAATATTATTTTTCTTCATCAGTCGCACTATGGCGGACCCCACAAGCGGACCAGTTATGGAAGGTTATGGTCCTACACTTCTGACCATAACAACGCCGGAGAAAAAAGGAAAAGAAGAAGAAGAAGAAGTCGCAGTATGGTGCGACCCATGAATGGGAGCATCCTATTTTAGCCGCAATCTTACCAGCCAGCCTTTCCTCAACTAAGGTCAATATTTTTACTTTTTCGTCTCGAGTCAGGTGCTGATATTTACCGGACATTTCACTTCTATGTTGTTATCACCATCAAAACTCAATTCAAACTAATTTTAGTCTTCTACCTTGCAAAGCTGGGGTAGGAAAGGCTTATGCAGAGGCTTTCCCGTCTGTCCGTCCGTCCGTACGCATATATTAAACCAAACTTGCCGGGTAGCTGAGTCTGAAACTTGGCTGTGTTATAGAGTACATGATTCTGAGCCCATAGCGACCGGGTTTAGAACTAGTTAGTTACTGTTGTTCTTGAGATCCAGGTAAAAGTTTGTCAAATTCAAGGTAGCAGACCTGGAATTGTAGCTTGATTCCTTTCAAGTTGATCCCATCTTGTTTTTATAAACTGTCTATTTCGGAGATGATTCCCAAATTTGAATAACCGATTAATATGGTCGGGAATTCGTCTGCTGAATAAGGTGGATGCAGTGGACTGCACCAGCTTCGGGAGGGTTGACTGTACTAAATAAGTCTTTCATTATCACGCAGCAGTATGGGACCATGCCTGTTTACCTGTTTTTTTGTCCAATTTTATTGTCGATGTTACTGTAGTCCAACTCGGCCGTGATTGCCCCTTTACGTTTGGGAAACGGACAATGGGCAACTCCGTCACTCGTTCACCATACTGTCACCATCACCTTTTTGGAGTGGAGTTATACCTTCGCAAGTCCACTGGGAGGCTCACGTGTACTTTCGTTTAAGGGGGTCCTATCCCTTTTCGCCGCCGATGACGGAGCGATACAAGAAAGGATCAACACGGTGTCTGCTAGGCAGACGTTGTAGTCCGCTAGTGTTAAGGCTCTACTCTACTTTTTTCTTTGCCTTTCCGACGACCGGCAGGTGACGATTTATGGTTGCAGTTGAGACTTTGAACCCCGCAGCAGGGCTAAGAACATTCGCAGCCAGATTTTATTAACAGCTATGGCAACATTTTCGCTATCAATAGCCGGTCCACCTCTATCTTGGGCTCTGGCGAAGTCTTCGCCGAATTTGGTCAAACAGCCACCTGTTTCTTGGCTAGACGTACCCAGCCCAACATTTGGTTGCTGCGGCTGCGTTCACATCGTTTTCTTTACTTAAAAAAGAATCAACCTCTCAACGGTCATTTTAGGAATGATCAGAAGATCGGCAATTTCATATGTAACGACCTAACATAAAAATAGAGAGGTCGGTGACTCACTGCTAAATAGACATTGTCCCATAGTGCTGCATGATAATCCAAAACCACATAGAACACATCTATTGTTCCTGGAGTTGGCACAGTTGGTATATAGCATGTTACCTCATTCACCTTATTCGTCCGATTTATTCTCGAACGATTAACACCTTTATCGAAGCTTGGGCAATTATTTTTAAAATAGAAAGTTATAATTTGAGGATGTCTTGGCCCATAAGGATAAAGACTATTTTAAAATATGTATATTTTCTCGCATAAACCGGTGGGACAATATCAAAGATGTTTTTTGGAATAAAGTTTGTTAATTTATAAAATCGCGTTATTAAATTTTACACAGAATTTACAGCAATTTGATGCGAAACGACCTAATACTTGCTGAAAAGACGAGTGGGCGATCACATTGACCAACTTTTAACCTTTAATTGGAAAAGTCAGCAATTGTAAAGGTGGATTATGTCTGCCTTATATTTTTCGTCCGTAGTCAATATTTATGATAAAATGTACAACAATTCCACTACTGAACGCACCCCACAAGTTCTGAAATTTTTTTGACAACAATGTTCGAATCACAAGTTCGAAAAGTCAATGAGAAAATTGGTCTCATCAGAAAAAGTCACAAGACCTGTCAGCTGAATTGGATCGTCGTAGAAGAAAAAATTTTCCAGACGAATTTTCACCGTTCTGATCCTTTTCTCGTGTAAATTAATATTAATTTAGCACTTATTCGTCTTCGAAAAGTTAAACCCATACATAAAGAAAATGGCAGACGTTAAAGGACTAATCAATTTGCCTGATGAGAACATTGGTAAGAATTAATATTTTCAACTGAATTTTTAGAATAGTGGAAGAAAATTTTTTTTTCGGAATTGCGTAGATATGATTGCAGCGACTAGTGTCCTGCAACAGCAAGCATCCGATATCCGGCAGAAGGCAATCAACTGGGCATCATACATGCAGTCACAGATGATTTCATCAGAGGATTATCAATGCATTAGTAGTCTAGACACCTCGAAGGCCATCTATCTGCAGCAGAATCCGAGTCAAGCTGTGAAGACTTTCCTCAATTTGCTGTCGCATGTTTCAAAGGATGCGACTATTCAATATATTCTGGTTATGATTGACGATATTCTGCAAGAAGACCGCTCTCGGGTTGACTATTTCCACGATTATGCTTCTAAGAAAAAGGAATGTGTCTGGGGACCGTTCTTGAATTTGCTGAACCGACAGGATGGCTTCATTGTCAACATGTCGTCTAGAATCTTGGCTAAACTGGCCTGCTGGGGCAAGGAATTGATGCCGAAATCCGATTTGAACTTTTATTTGCAATTTCTTAAGGACCAACTGAGCATCATGGTGAGTACGCTTGAACCTCAATTAGGAATTTGGGTTACATTTTCTTGTATACCGTACATTTATATTTTAGCTGACCTTGTTCGCATAATTTCTTCCTTTAAATGTCCGTCTGCATGCAACTAATGATTCTCCATAGTGCACTATTAGCTAAACTTACTGTTATTTAACCGAGACTATACTGGTTGTAGGGTATGATGATATGAACATGACATTGTCACATGACGAGAGCATGTATAGAGTGTTTCATTGGGCATGTTAGTACCACTTGTAAATAGGAAACCGAAGACAGAGTATGTGGCCCACAGATATTTTTCTCTTTTTTCAAATGATGGGGAAGCTATTATGCTGTCCTAGATAGTATACAAGAAGAAAATCATTTGATTAACGTTTGGGCAAGTTTCCAAACATTCGGATGAATGATGTCGTCCATGCAAATATGCATTCTGCGCGATTTACAGCTGGTGTAACATGTCCTTAGTAGCTGATAGAAACCGTGAATAGTTCACTTCATAACTCAAACAACCCTAACTGCTATGTGGCATCTTCTAATACTCCCTTCCTCTTCTGCTATTCTAATTAAAAAAAAAGAAATCTTTCAAATCTCCTCATCATACATATGTAAATACGAATTCATAAAGGATCAACCGGTACACATTGCATCTACTCAAAATCACGCAAAATCAAAAATAAAATAAAAAATCATCAATCATCGTTTGTTCCTTCACAACGAAGCATTTGTGTGTGCGCTTTAAATGTTGTTTCCAGATCGTATAAGGATCTTGTGCATCCTGATTGTGTTTCATTTAATATTTACGTGCATTATAATTCGCAAGTATAAATAACAAGCAAAGTAAATAAAAAAAAAAAAAAAACAAGAAAAACTTTTTAATCGAATCCAAACACAAATTTTAAAAACACCACCAAAATGAATGCAACAATTGCAAATTGTCGCCAGGCTAAATCCTACATAAAAGAAATGGCACTGTTGGCTAAGCGTGTTCAGACAGTGGTCACCCATCAAGGTCATATCCACGGCCATCATCACCATCACAAAGAGCACCACAATGCTAGTCATCACTACAGTCCGCAAAGCAGCCATCAAGCCGCCGACCAACACCAGTCGTACGAGTCGTATCGCGATATGTCAATCGAATGGTCGAATGGTTCGACATCAGCCGCCGTTGCTGCCGCCGGAGAAGGTTCAAATGTTCCGGCCACTATTCCGGTAGAGTGTCAGTGTGGTTTTAGTTAGTTTTATTCAAAAACAATCAGAAAACAGTTTTTATTATTCTTGGTAACACCATACGATAAATTATCCTTGTGTCCTCTATCCTCTACTTACTCGTATAAGTTCGTTTGTTACAACTCGAACAACTCGTTTAATTGCAATTTGATCGAATTGAATAGAAATCACAAACATATATGTTCGCGTGTCTCATCGTCGTTCGAAAGGCTTAACATCGTTGTCCGAAGGGAACATACATTTTTGTGCTGTTTGTCCAGATTCTCGTCTCCTGTGTGCTCTAACTCACTAACTAACTCATCGCAGCCACACTTTGTAGAAAGAAAAAAACGAACATTCACACTTAATATAAACAGCAAATAAATAAAATGAATTTTAAATTAAATTTTGTAGAAGCGGAGGTGTTGGTAAAGTACAAGATTTTTTTTTCTTTCTTCCTTTTATGTTCGTTGTTGTATCAAAATTAAACAAAACGCAAGCAATTTCCTTATATCAATTAAAAAAAAATTAAATTTTGCTATCGGTGTCGTTTATAGAATCTTATGTACTAATACCACTAACTTAGTGAGTTACCCTTTGTTGGAATAATGCTAGAATGAATGGTTTTTTTGTTTATTTTTTTTCCTGATTTTATGCACAGAGCAATGAGTATATCCAGTCGGTGGGACGTTGCTTGCAAATGATGTTACGAATCGATGAATACCGCTTTGCCTTTGTGTCGGTCGATGGAATTAGCACTTTGATTAGCATACTTTCGTCTAGAGTGAATTTCCAGGTAAGAAATAGAACGAGAGGTTGTTCAAAAAATAAGGTGACTTTCATTTTTTTCTCGGAAAATATTTATTTGTTTTTTAATATATATTTGTCCTCTTCAAGTCTCCTTCAGAGATAATACACTTGCGCCAGCGCTTTTTCCAATGATATGCGTTTTTTGGTATGGCCTTGAGCTCTTCTAGCGATGAAATCGTTAGCTCTTCAATCGTGGCAAATCTCCTTCCTTTCATGGGTTTTTTGGAAAGAGAAAAATGTCGCAGGGAACCAAGTCCGTTGAATACGGTGGCTAAGCCATGATTACGGTATTGTTTTAGGCGATAAATTACGCACAAGCAACGATGAGCGAGCAGGTGCCTTATCGCGATTTCTTTCCCACAAAACCGGACGTTTTCTTCGTATTTCTTCACTGCGCGTAACTTCTTTGTAATATTCCTTATTGACCGTACGACCTTCCGGCAAGAACTTTTGTGGACAACGCCATTGAAGTCGAAGGAAACAGTGATTTAACTTGGTGTATTTTTTCGGTCTTGGCTTTTCTGGTCGCTTCTATTGGGATTAAAGTTTTGGTTTGCACGTCATAATCGTATACCCATGTTTGGTCACCAGCGACGACCCTTTTCCGCAACTCTGGATCGTCATTTACGGCATTTAACAACTCCTGAGCAATGCTTCCGAAACGGTTCCTTATGACAAAATGTCATGGCATTAAACAACCGATATGGTGTCCTTAGCAACTGCCCTGATAGTGAGTCGATGATTTTCCAAAATAATTTTCTTCACTGTTTCAAGGATTTCATCCCTTGTTGACGTGCTGGGACGTCCAGGACAGGACACAATTTTTAATTTTTGTTACGGAAAATATGTGCCAACATACATATGTATAATAATAAAATTAAAAAAAAATCGAAAATCGAATGTACTCAGCTCGTAAAGTTCAAAAAGTCACCTTATATTTTGAACAACCCTCATACATGGCTTGAGGAACGTTTTATTTGATTTCCTCGTATGTCTAGGTGCAATATCAACTTGTGTTCTGTTTGTGGGTGCTGACTTTCAATCCCTTGCTAGCCGGAAAGATGAACAAGTTCAGTGTCATCCCCATCTTGGCTGATATCCTGAACGATTGTGCCAAAGAGAAGGTATTTCCATCCAATTTTTCGTAGGAAATCCAAATGTAATGTATTTTATTTCAGGTTACTCGCATTATTCTTGCAGTGTTCCGTAATCTAATCGAAAAACCCGAGGAGCCCCAAGTCGCTAAGGAGCACTGCATCGCAATGGTCCAGTGCAAGGTTCTGAAGCAGTTGTCCATCTTGGAACAACGTCGCTTTGACGATGAGGATATTATTGCCGATGTTGAATTCCTCACCGAGAAGCTACAGAATTCTGTACAGGACTTAAGCTCGTTTGATGAGTATGCCACCGAGTTGAAGAGCGCCCGTTTGGAATGGTCTCCAGTCCATAAGTCGGCCAAGTTCTGGCGTGAAAATGCTCAACGCCTCAACGAGAAAAATTATGAACTATTGAGAATCCTAGTTCACTTACTGGAGACATCCAGGGACCCTGTCATTCTCTCGGTTGCCTGCTTTGATATTGGCGAGTATGTACGTCACTATCCCCGGGGAAAGCAGTAAGTTACATTTGTATGCCAATCGTAGCACCTAATATGTTACCTTATTCACCATAGTGTCCTTGAACAACTGGGAGGCAAGCAGATCGTAATGCAACTCCTTGGTCATGACGATCCCAATGTACGCTACGAAGCTCTTCTTGCTGTCCAGAAACTAATGGTTCACAACTGGTATGTCATTGTATATCGCACTCGAATCACCCATGTCCATCCTACCTAATCCCCTAATCAAAACAATCCCCTCCGCCAGAGCATCATTATTCATTTCCCATCAAGAATCCAAGAACATATTTAAAGAAACTAAAATGAAATTTCAAAACAGGGAATACCTTGGCAAACAGCTCGAGAAGGACAACGAGAAGACGCCAGCACCAGGCAGTGCTGCTATCAGTGGCAAAGCCTAAGCCACCGTAACTCACACAGTTCACCGTAAATTCGCTGTTATCCAATAATATATCCTTGTTTCGCAACTATTTGCTAGTATCAGCCATATAGTGTCCCGTTCGAAAACAATCAGCCATTCCAATTCGAAAATTTAAACGCGTTTCAATCAGATTTAATAAATGCTAGAGAGCGAGCTCTATGTCTAACTACAAAACGTCGGTAGTTGGTCAAGAGAAGTATTTTTGTTTTACGTTTGATGATATCTCGATGTTTCCTCTGTTCTGTGTGTAAATTAAGATAAAAAAAGAGTATTGTTTCGTTGTTAAAAGGAGTACCGCAGCAGGATTTTCATTAGTCGGTAAACTATTGTATAATACAGCTATATAGTCCTGACTGCTACGCATTGTTGTACATTTTGATTAAAACTAAATACAAATTCTATATTATACATAACATATTACGAAATAGCTGTATTTATTTAATACTTCGAGGGACCGATTGGAAGTCAGTTGGTAATATGGCGCTCACTCTTATGTGATTAGCTTTGTATTCAAACTAGAAAACCGTTCGTGATTGCTTACAATCCGTTTGATTTCTATTAAATATTTTCATTTGAGAGTCACGTGCGAAATCAGAGTTTTGCGAGATTTAAATGAGAAGTTGCGTAAGCTCTCAACATGTGCCAATTTATACGATCGGTCGGTGCCAGGCTGCTTTGAGATTTCACAACTCAAGACGACAATTATCATATGCAGCTGGGGTGAGTAGTAATTTCTTAATATACTGCTGTCGGCAAATATGATTTTCGGCCTTTACATATGGAATGGTCGATCCTAAGGTGATCGTTGGGTGTGAGGTCATGAAAAAGAAATTGGAGACGAAGTTTTTACTTTTACTCTTTCCATAGTGAACGGTTGCACCATTTTCAGTTGAAAAATAAAAGAAACGCAGCCGCAGCATCTTGGGAAATGAACGGTGAATATGGATGGTAGCAAGAAAACAGTTCGAAACTGGTTTATCAAATTCGGCGAGGGAGAAAAATAACCAAGAGGTAGGCCAAACGAGCTTATTGATAATGAAGAACTTGCAGCAGCTGTTGAAGAAAATCGAGATAAGTCTGATTTTAACTGCCGCTATAAGTTGTAATCATTCTATAATTGGAAAGGTAAGCAGACCAGAGAGATGGATGCCATAGGCCTTAACACCTGCGAATATGCTATGGCGTTGGGAGGTTGTAATATTTTTTACTAACAGCCACCGTGCGTCGTCACCTGCGATGAGAAGAGCCCGATCTTTTCTTATTATCATAAAAGATTCACAGAATGGTGACAGTATCGCGGGCGAGAAAGGGAGTTATTCATTACTCATTTTTCGAATGTAGAAAAACGACCGATGAGGAATTTTGTCTCTTGTCACGACTGGCAGCCCAAGCCGCAGATATATTTTATCCCCTATCCGTGTCCAAAAATTGGGGAACATATGAAGGCTGTACAGATGGAGTGCTCCCTTTCGTTCGACTTTCAAACAAAACATTTTCGCTTGTGGTCGCACGGAGACAATCTTGGAATAGGATTGTTTATTAGCATTACCATTAGGAAATATTTTATAACGACCGAATGTCGATGGTCATAAGTATCATTAATAGCCGCTATAACTATGTGCTTCTGAACGTACATTGCCAAAGGGTGAAACACGCATTATACGAGGGTGGTCCGACAAGTACTTAGCATCACCGCCAGATGGCGCCAGTATCGCAAGAGCAACTTTTGTTTTCACCGCGTTTGGAAGCGGGGGTGTCGGCGGATTTTAGCAAAATGGAAAAAGAGCAATATCGGTCGGTGATTCGATTCTTGTTCTTGGAAGGGAAATCGCGCAGCGAAATCAAAGAGGGTTTGGATGCTGTGTACGGTGGCTCTTCTCCTTCGATGGCGACCATCAAAAATTGGTTTAACGAGTTTCAACGTGGTCGCGCGTCGGTTTTTGATGAATCCACGATCTCGTATTGGCAGACCGCCGATTGAAGGTGCGCGAGATAGCTGAGACAGTAGGCATTTCAAAAGATCGCGTGAGTCATATCCTGCATGAAATTTTGGGCATGAGAAAGCTGTCGGCGCGATGGATGCCGCGTTTGCTCACTCCGGACAACAAGCGCATCCGTGAGACCACTTCAGAGCAGTGTTTGACGCTGTTTAAGCCCAACTCGAACGAGTTTCTGCGTCGTTTCGTGACAGTCGACGAAACATGGATCTATTGGTACACACCAGAGACCAAGGAACAGTCGAAACAGTGGACTTCACCCGGCGAACGTGCTCCGAAAAAGGCGAAAGGGAATGGCCACCGTTTTTTGGGATTCATAAGGTGGATCCACATCGACTACTATGCCAAATTATTGGACCGATTCGACTACGAATTGAAGAAAAAATCGCTCTACTTGGCGAAGAAAAAAATGCTCTTCCACCATGATAACGCACCGGCTCACACCTCCGCCCTCACCACGGCGAAATGGGTCGAATTAGACTACGAACTGCTGCGCCATCCACCGTATTCTCCAGATTTGGCCCCGTGCGACTTCTTTTTGTTTCCAAACTTGAAAAAGTCACTCGCCGGGCAGACATTTCAGTCGAATGACCTCGAGAAAACGTATTTTTCAGACGGGTTAAAGAAGTTGGAGCATCGCTGGGTCAAGTGTATCGAGCTAAAAGGAGACTATATTGAAAAATAAATCGCCATTTCTCCAAAATTTTTGTTTTTCTTTTGTAGGCTAAGTACTTATCGGACCACCCTCGTATGGATGGTCCTGTCTGCTGTATGATAATGCAAAACCATATAAAACACATTCAACGTTGCTGGGTCTTGAGCAGTTAGAATATACAATTTTGGCCTTATCCGGTTAACTCACCAAGTTTGAACAATTATCTCCCAGAAGCCATAAAACAAGACTTTAGGAACTTTTTGGCCCAGAAGGATTAGGACTTCTTTAAAGAAAGCATATTTGCTTTGTTAGTTTTCAAAATAGCGTCGTTTAACTTTACACATAAAAGCCGACAACCTCATATGAAACGACATAATAGTTCCTCGCAGGACCCCAAATGAATACGTCCACCTTCCACACTTAAGAAATGATATTCTGTTTAGCCTTGGGTATATATGTATTAATTTATTGCACAATATTTAACCGGGAATGCTTGAATAGACTTTTAGCTTTGAAATTGTTCGTCGAAATTGTTTTTTTTTTCATTAAGCCTCTTCATGAGTGCAATTTATTGCTCGTAAATTATTTCAAGGTTTTTAAGTAGGCAATAAGATCGGCTCGTTCTTCAGGTTTCTTCAATCCGGCAAAAACCATCTTGGTGCCAGGCATATATTTCTTTGGATTCTCTAGATATTCGAATAGAGTGTCATCGCTCCAGACGACGCCCTTATTCTTGTTTGCGTCCGAGTAAGCGAAATTCGGAACGGTGCCTGATTTCCGGCCAACGAGGCCAAAGAGGTTTGGACCAACCTTCGCCTTGCCGCCCTTGTCTTCTGTATGACATTGTGCGCAGCATTTAACAAAGATCTTCTTACCGTTGTCCGAGTTTCCACCTGGAACGACCATTGCTCGAATAATCGAATTTCAAGTTTCGCAGTTTCGCTTTTTGAATTTTATTTGACAGTGACAAACGAGAGGCAAAACGCTAAGTGACATGAGACAGGTTCCTGCGACGCAATTTCTCCAAAATGAAAATTGTTGAAAAAAGTAAAATCCAAAATTCGGTTTTGAGTTTATTTGATTTCATGTTAAAGTTCTCTCTCAAACGACTCAGCTCTCATGAAATTGAATCCTCTAACTTATAACTAGTAACTGACGTACAAGGTATAAGTAATTTTACATTTTTTACAAGTTTTTCGTCTCGGTAAAAAACGAAAACAAAATAAAAAGCAAATTTACAATAAATAAATTTATAGGAAATAAATATTTTAGGACTACACCGATGCTGTAGATAGTCACCGACGGTAACTCAACTCAGAATTATGTATATTGGATTTGTTTTCGACTTTTTTTTCGTTTTTGTTTATTTGTTTTTATTTTAAACTTATTGGTTTTAATATACATGGGTTTAGAGTAATGTATTATTAAAATTGTCCTAAGAATTAATTAATCTATCGACAAGGAGTAGCGCCGGATTGATGGTGTTCGTTCGCGGCATCTCCATGACCCGATAGTCGTCGTCGATTTGTGGGACTCCTCTTTTCATTTCTGTTTTTCCTTCGTGTTTATTATACTGGCGGTGTTTTTGCTGATGTTTTGGTTTTTTGTTTGTTTTGTAATTGAAGCTTACTTGCAAGCGGACTTGAGGTAAGCAATAAGATCAGCACGTTCATTTGGTTTCTTCAAGCCGGCGAAGACCATCTTTGTGCCGGGGATATACTTCTTAGGGTTTTCTAAGTATTCGAAGAGAGTGTCTTCGTTCCAGGTGATACCTTTCGACTTGTTGGCATCTGTGTATGAGAATCCAGGCGCTTGGCCAGTTTTACGGCCAATTACGCCATGTAGATTGGGGCCGACCTTGTGCTTGCCACCGGCTTCTACGGTGTGGCATTGAGCGCAACGTTGAACGAAGATTTTCTTGCCCTTTTCAACATCTCCAGCTGGAACTCCCATAGTTGTGTAGTTCAAGTTTTTTTCCTTTTAGCAAGTCTACAAAAGAAAACTTTTATCAAACAATGCCTTCGATTTTTGTCAATGTCAACTGCTTATCGATAATTATTACATAACTATGGCTACGAGAAGCACGTTCATACATATGCTCCCTAACAACAGCGCCAATACCATTCCGACTTGATTTTCACCTCGACCGTTTTGGTATAGTGAGTCACATGCATTTAAAATGAAAAAGTCAATAGAATTCTAAGTCACTCATGAATTGCGTCGAAAGTCCAGTTTTCGAGACCAAAATCAGTGTATGCGTTGCAACCCTTATTTAAACTTCGGTCTACAAACGTTATCTATCATGTCTAGCTATCTATTACACAAGAGCTTAATCAACTATGCTTCCGGCTTCATAAAAACACCCCTCCATACCACTTGGCGCAGACAATCTAAACATAATCACCTTTTGAATGGATCTGTTAAGCACTACACGTCACGTGCGCTCACTAGCGATGATAACCCAAGTTCCATTGCTCAGGTTGTTGAAACCAAAACTTGGAGCATACACATATTTTACGTTTAAATCTAAATCTCCATACCAAATTCATTAAGCATTCGGAGGATTACGTCAGCGATTTCTTGACGTCGTGTTCTCGCGCTGTCTGAAGCCGAACACGTCACGAGATCACGCAAAGTCGGGTAGCAATTGTGTATTTCTCGCATTTCCCATCTATGGCAAATACAGTTGTCTCAAGGTCTAGGTGATCGGAATCCAAGTGCACTTTATAATGGAATTCCGCTTATGAATATGCACATTTCCTGGATATAAGCAGACTTTGTATATGCACCTATGTGCATATATTAGATAGTGGATCAATCAGTGTAATCGATTTTTGCTCATTATTGAAATCTGTGTTATTGGGACAAGAGCACGAACTGGCTGTTTGCCATTGCGCACTCGTCCCTAGCCCGCTTTTTGTTTAATCAGAGGAAAATACCCACGGCCTTCCCCGCTATATACACCTTTTCTGCAAATACTCATCGCACTCGTTACGTAACGTGGGTGGAATGGGAAGAAAAATTGCAAGCTTCAAGGCTAACATTTTCGAATTATCTAATTCAGAAGAAAAGCGCACTTCCCTCACACATCCATAAAACTCAAAATCATTTGGAATACGAGTGACAAGTGGGGATTTTCCTGTCCATCGAGCTAACACGTGGTTGTTCAAAACGAGTCATTCGATTCGAGTGAACTCTCTTGTTCCCTGTCACCTTCGACTTTTCATTTTGTAATTTCTATTTGTATGGCCTGACTGAGGCAAGTGTGACTTTTATATAATTCGGTAGCAAGACTATCGTTCAAGGTAAAATTATGTAAGTGTCAGGAACAATGAACAAGGAATCACGGCGAAAACTTGAAAACAACGATAAACACTTTCAAACGTACATCACGGACAAATTAAAGCAAATCAGTTATCTATTGAGGCAGTCGATTACAGTATGCACTTGCAATTGCAATTTATATAATTCGCAGAAAATTGGAAAAAAAAGTTCTTATTGCATTTTTGGGTACTTACACTGACTCGAAGGATGAATTTCTACTGTGTGGAGGAGATTTGAAAAAGTTGTGTACAGCAAAAATTCTGCAATCGAAGCAGGTGGCGAATTCGAAGTCGCCACTTGAAACGAATTGATGTGTCAAAAAGCACGTACGGCCATCTATCGGCCGATGGATGAGAAAAAGCTTGGGATGGTATGCAAGCAGCACATTTCAATTCAAGCACAGATGTAGTATGAAGTCTCGTGGATGTAGGTATATGGGAAGACTTTGATAGACAAATGAAGTGAAAGGAATATTTTTGGACTGAAATCTAATTTTTGTTATGGATTGTTGCAAGATCTTTTCAAAATAGAGGTGAAAGTCATACGTCTAGAGAAAAAAAAATTGCAACGGATTCTAAAATTGAGATAAATATGAACTTAAACAAATTCGCATGAGCTCATCTGTTTTAGTACCGCAACGTTACTAAATGATGCCGGGCCTATTATTTGGTGACATCGATATGTTTTTTTTATAGGGTTCGTTTAGGTTCAAGGGTGTACGCTCTTATGGTGTTTGTCACACACTTCACGGGATGCAGATGGTTTGTGTCGAAGATGTTCGTTCACTACTCTGCGGGGGTGGTAGTCCTAGATAGGATTGGAGATTCCACTGAACTTGTCGCATTGGTTATGGTTCACAGTGACTGTTTTGTTTCCATGCCATTACAGTGTTAAATTGGAAATGCACACACAGAGTATGAATTTTGAAGTGATCTTATGTTACGAGTGTTATGCCTTTGTCAGCGTTTTTTTTTTTTGTTCATCTCTCGTTCACAACTGATGTTGTTGCACAGTTATTCCGTATAGGAATTGTTCTTGGCTATGGACAGACTTGAACTACAGACCTTCCGCTCAACAGTCGCTGATGATTACCATCGCACCACGACCATTCCCAATTTCATTGAATTTCAGGCGCATCTTACACCTGCAGGGAACATGTTCCAGCTTCAAAAAATATATTCAATCCTACCCTAAGCACCGTTAAATCTCCCCATCAGTTGCCAAAAGTTCGCCCAAATACATCTCCTTCTATTACCAGAATGACAGAGGATTACGAAACAAAATACTCCCACAATTCTCCTTTGCCCCAATATAAGTTTCAGTGAGCTATTCACATCAGATCTTACGAGTACTCTGTTTCGTATTGATGGCCACGATAATTCTGCCGATCCCGATGGTCAGAGAGTTCTCTTAGCAGTTCACAGCCGATACACATCCTTTCCCTTTAAATCGTCGAACTCCGCTGATTTCGACTTTACAAGCGCCTCGATTACTTTCTCGAAACGGAAGCTCTAACTTGCCTGCAGTTATATTCTTTCCTCCAACCTATTTATTATTATCAACTTGCTATGGACTTCACTGATTCCATATCTCTGACCCCAAAGATATTACCATTATCTTTGGCGACTTCAACCTTCCGTACTTGTGATGGACTAAATCCGAAGATGAGACTTACTTTGTCGCGACTAACACCTTGTCTGGTAAGGAAATTCTCTTTAGAGAACGTTCCTCCGACTCTCGTCTCCTCCAACTCATCAACATCACCAACAACATACGAGTATACTTGTATCTACAACTTGACCTAATCTTCTCATCTGATGTCGAGCTCTGGGTTATTACCGCAAGTCACCTTCTTCTTCTTAGATGGCGTTACAGCTCACGGAGAGTCAGAGCCAAGCTTCTCTCATTCACTTATGTTGTGTGCGATTTGTTTTTCACACAAGTGAAAGGGACCTACAGTTTAATGCCGATTCCGAACGGTGAGCGCCGAGAAGCTTTTTCAAGGCAAGTGTACTACTGGAGGTATTGCCAATACCTCGCCGAGGAGAGAAGCCGCGTAATAAACATTCGATGGCGTTGGTGTTAACGGGATCCAAACTCGCTCGTCGTACGTCAGAGGCCGACACACTACCCGCTGCGCCACGGCGCTCTCGACCGCAAGTCACCATCTCTTCTCTATTCCGAAAACTAAATAACCTGCATAGTAAATCAACTGCAATTTTCTGCTAGACCTTAAAATGCACATGTCTTTAGATAATACCCTTGTCCTATTCTACTCCAAAGCCCTTTTCCTTTTCACTAAAAAAGAACTTCGCACAATTATGCGAATCTCTCTATGTGCGATACCTGATCCGAAGGCAGTCCTCTCTTATCTTCGATTGTAAAGACAAACGCTAATAACTATTCCTCTACTTTCGATTTTCTTAACACTTTCTCCAATGATCTGAAAGTAGTTGCCAACTTTTTTGGCCATTTTTCGGCAGTCGTTCACCGAATAGATCTTAAAATATTACAATATTTTTTCACCGTAGCCCATCTTCGTTCCAAATCAATAAGGTTTCCTAAAATATCAATCGACAACTAGTAATTGTCATCCTATCTAATTGAATTCGTCTCGTAATCCTTGTGTGCAGTTGATGGCAAACAAGTGGATGTTGTTGCCACAGACTTCAGCAAGGTTTTCGAAAAATATCGTAAGGACAATGTTATTTTCAGATCTTCTATTTCTGTTTTAATTAATGCTGTCTTCGGAGTCCCACAAGGCAGCCCACTTATACTTATCCTAATCATCAATGATGTTAAGAACTCTCATCCTTCCGTATACGCTGATGATATAGAAATCTCAAAACACATACATATCTTTCCCTTGCGATTCTTACTCTCTTCAATCCGACCCAAACAGATTCTCTATTTGGTGTCAAAAAACAATCTCGTGCTCAGTGTTAGTAATGTCAAGTTAGCACGTATTCCCTTCACCTCCCAGAACTTATGTTAAAAGTCATAAAGTAGTTTCTATGACTTACTTATCGGTAATTCAACCCCCCCACACTGTTCTAAACGATTCCCTTTAATATCGTCTTCGAAACGTTTGGTTCATGCTTCTTTTCCACATCAGCTACCATCGAACGAACTATGGCTACTACTACCACAGCTCATTAAACCCTGTAGTAGAGTTGTGCCCTATGGATGCCATTCGTCATATCCTTAGTCTTTTTCGGGAGCATGAAATACCGATAATTACACTTTTTTTGCATTACTGAGCTTAACCGACCAGTGTAAATTCATCAACATCATTTTGTCTTAGAAATTTTGGTCCAGCTAGAACGATCTTCTTTCTTCTCTTCTAACTTCATTCATGCCTTCCTTGAATATCTTGCCAACTGAATCGTCCTAAACTTTTTTAGACTACATATCATGTGTACCAATGAGAATTTGTCGTTGTTTTTTATTCTTCAGAATTTTGAGCTTCATTGGTAACTGTCGTACAATTTTTCATCTTTTTTGCAGCATACGAATTCCGTTTTTGAAAAAAAAACTACTCGTCTTTTAAGGTGATCCACAAATCTACCAAATTTTGGCCTCAGGACTTCCAATAACTTTAAATGACCTAAGCGATATATGGCCGAGCGTTGTCATGCTGCAAAATCACTTTGTCGTATCTTTGCTCGTATTTGTCCGTTTCATTCAACGCATGGCTCAAACGCATTAGTTGTGTTCGGTGGCGAATTCTTGTAATGATTTCTCCTGGTTGCAACAACTTATAATATACCATGCCGAGTTCATGAGCTTCAGTACACAGTATGAGCTTCAATCCATACATGTTAAGCTTGGCCGACGATTTTACATGGCCGCGGATCCTCCATGGTTTCTCAAATTTCGGATTATCGTATATATCCACTTTTTCGCATCAGTACTATACAATGCATTTTGCGATAATGCAGAAAATCCAACATTTTTTCTCGCTGAAGCAGCAAGTCTCTCGTGAAAAAGAACGTCGTCCAACGCCTCATCGTCAACTCGCATGGTAATCAATTACAATGTTACTGGGCTATTCCGAAGACTTTCAAATTAAGGAAATGTTGCTAAACTGCGGGGAATGGTAGCGGCAAGTCCTTTTGACTCTTGACATGGATCCTAATCCAGTAATGACTCTCATTCTGTGGTTTCATATTTTTCATCTATCCATGGCGCTTATGGTCTTCTACATCAAAATAACCATTTTGGGTTGTCTAACTAAAAGGGGGCCCGTCGCGTCAACCATCGATTTTTACGAATTGAAGGCGACAAGCAAAATTTCGACGATAAAATTCCATAAATGTAATGGCTGTTGAAAGATGTTTCTGTTATTTCTGACCAGCACGTACTACTAGCGCCATCTATTGGAAAGCAGTAGCCTATTTGTACACCTGATACTGCTATTCGTACGTCTTTGCCGTAGTGATTGGTTCACTCTGTTGACAGTGCCCACATTTAATTTTGTTACCATCTCTTTATTTCATCTTAAAAGCCTTGTGTTCTTCCTTCCTTTTCCGTTCGTAGAGGTTGTGAGCAGTTCTCAAAGAGTGAACCATAACCAATTCTTTTAGAAACCCACTGAGAAGAGACGCGGTCAAAAGCATTATCAAGAGTCATTGGCACTTAGTGAGCGTGTTTTAATGCATATTGTAAGTACTCGTAAATGTATTCAAAGTGTGTACAATCAGACGACATTCTTAATGAAGGTGTCCCAAATCAGAAGTCTCGACGGCCGCTCCCATTCTTTGCACAACAAAATCGAAGCCACAAATTGAAATTCTTACCGTCAGTTGGCTGTCTGCACCTTCAAAAGATCAATCGATCTCTTGACTCAGTTGCCTCGCCTTTGCAAAAATTATTTATACTCATATATAGTAGTAAGACAACTCCTTTATCCAAAGGACTTGAGTAATTAATGCATCGGACGTATTCGATAAGGAAGTTAATATTGAGTTCTGTTGACCCACTTTGGTTTGTTTATATTTTTTTGGCTCAACGTTGATTCTTGTTTTCCTGTCTTAAATGGATTTGCATCTGTCTACGTTGATAGCTTTGCGCCAGTTGTGTTAATAATTTATTTTTGGTTTTAAGAACCAGCGCGAGTAGGAAACAAAATAAAGTGAATATTTTATATTGAATTCCCTGGGCTGCTTCCAGAAATAGCGTTAGCGCCAGCGTCACGCTGCAGGAACCGTGCCAGCATTTTGGATGTGCAGCGAGCTGCTGCATATGAGTTTGTACATCCATATGGATCTCGCAGCGAAGGTAAAAACAAACAAAATTAATTTATTAATTATTTATTTTGAAGAAAAAATCTGAAAATTTTATTGGAATCTGATGTTGGGATTTCAAACCACATGAGTGGTAGTCTGAGTGAATATAAATTATGAAGTAACCTGTTCTTTTGAATTGGGGATTTAGTGATTTTCATAGACACGTACACAAAAGGGTGTTTTGTCAATATTCCGTTGAGGAAAACTTCCGCGAAATATAATTTCGAAAGCTCGGCGGTTGACGGGTTTCGAACTCAGTGTCATCGGTGTCAGAGCCCATCACACTACTGGCAAACGTTCTCTTAAGAGGGAAGAATAATTAGAACACTCGATAAAGCTGGGAGTATACCCCTTCGACACTCTCAACCTTCCTGTAAGAAAGGAGCAAGTCTTCCTCCTACGACAGCAATGCATGTATGTAAGTGGCATTTTTCCCACCTTCTCTTGTCTATATCAAATCCAAGTATTGGACGTCATTGTACATATAACTTAAAGACTAATCATTCAGAGCTCTTTTCAGTAGAGAAATATGTCACTCGTGTGTGGGAAACCACTCTACGTTCCGGATATATTGGCGAAGCTCATGAATGCAAATGACGCAATCAACATCTACGAACTTGCAAGAACTGACTTTCTTCCCACTATTTGCATGGGCATGTGGGCTACTTAAAGCACAATGCCGTCCTAACCCAATGCAGCGATCTAGTTACAAAATTTTAATTCAAGTCACAGTCCCTGTTGATCGTACTCCGTCTTCTCAACATGTACAATTTGCACTCGCGTGTAGGTACATTAAAATGAACGTGCGTGATGAAATTAAATTCAACTTCTGAAAAAAAAACTATTTATAGGTTAGGAGTTTCTCGCGCTTCATGCGCTTCGACAACGAAATGAAAATAATTAATTTTATTTGATTTGGACCGTGCGAGTGCTCTTGTCGCACCTTAAACTGATGGTTTCTTTGTGTAAATAACCCGAAAGCGGCCAAATTGTTGATGTAGTTGCACCTCATTAGCTATTTGAAGCTATGTATTTCCGGATAATTACTATTCAATGTGACTGAATTGTGGATCGTGCGCATCATAAGGTTAACGGATCCATGCTCTGTTAAGCAGGAGTTTGGGTGTTTTGGAAAATGTCACAATGCAAAAGTCGTCGTGTTTTATTTGTTTATTGTATTCAGAAAGCTTATAGGTAGATATGTATGTACATATGTGGTGAAAATGATTTTGCCGCACAGAGCAATGACACTCGTAGATGGCGAGTTAGGAAAGAGTCCGCTGAGTTCAAAGAAGCACTAAAATAAGTAAATTATCTATTTGAGTTTTTAAGACAAGATACATATGTGACTCAAATTATATATGAATGCCTGAATCCAGAAAGAGATCGGATAGGGCCTATATATGGAAACAACAAACGGCAACTTTAAATCTACCGTAAATGCACAAATGTGCAAATTATTATACTTTAGCCTTTTTTTAGAGATATCCAATTTGACATTCGGAGGAAAGTAAGTCAAATTCTGTATTAATGGCGAATCGACTGAAAATGTACAATAGCTAACATTTCCTTATGACGTACGTGTCATAATTGAAATATAGCATACATATAGAATACCTTGCGTATTACTTTTCTGAGTTGAACGTATTATAAAAATCTACCGTATTGGGCCGTATTTTTTTGTCTATGAAATGTATCACCATATTACGGTCAAATAGAATTCGTTATTGTTAGGTATATGTTGGAAAACTAAATATAGACTAAATAATAAATGGTTCCTGTTCGAGAATGTAACAAGATCAAAAAATAAAATCCGAACTACAAATTTCAATATTGGTTTTATTGTAATTAACGTACTTAATGTAGGACGAAGCGAGCGAAGATGTTGATACGTTGGTAGCTGCTATCACACCGCGACGAGTGGCTGCCTTTTAGTCGACTCACTGCCAAAGATCATGCGAGCTAACGGCTTGCTTACATTTACATATGTAATATATAATATAGTTAAGTATGAAGAACATCTTCGCTCGTTTTAACATAGACTCTAATATTGAAAGGCTAAATAGGGTATGTTCTACAATGTTTTTGTCAGCAAAAATGTGAAATTATAAGAACAATTATAAGAATTTAATTCATTTTTCAACAGTTCCAGAAAGATGGTGCCACATTCCACTAGCTAGTGAAACAATTGCATAATTTGAAGGGGGAGTTCGGTAACCTCAAGGAATGGTCTGGTCGATTGGGCATGCGATTTAATTTGCTTTTTATGGGGCTACGTTACTCGCAAGTCGTTGCATTATATCTACAAGCCAATAAAGTTAGAGGAGGTCATAAACAATATCGAACATGAAATTTGCAAGAGTGGTGGAAAATTAGCTCCAAAGCCGCGGCCTGTGCAAGCGTGCTCGTGGTTCTCATTTGAACAAAACTGTATTCCATTCTTGAACTTAACATGTGTACTAAGACTGGAATAAAGAATATGTTATTCTTTGTTTTATTTAAATTCGAAATTGTTATATCCTTACTGAAAACACTCTATTATTATATAACCCAAATAGACTTAACGGTCAGTATAATAGCTTTCGGTCTTTGGTAAGACATTGACCTCATTAATTTGCCTTTTGCCCACAATACTGATGCATGTCGGGCTTACTCCGGGATATGTAATACATAGAGCTATCGTTCAGAACCACTTTGCTTTGACGTAAAAACACACCTTTCGACATTTCCCGGCTTCGACTCGTACGGCGTACAATGTTCTTGCTTTTGAATCATTCCTATTACTTTCAAATGGTTCGAAAATGTCGTCTTATTTACTTGTGAGAATATTGTAAGTTCACCTAGCGTCGCATATGAGTCTTCATGAAGTACCGCCTCTAACTCTTTATCTTCAAACTTTATTCGTTCAATAATTTTTTTTCGTTTTGAAACATGCATTAAGTTTCCAAAAAAGTGTGTCGAGCGTAAGACTCAAGAAGAATTCTGAGTGTTTCAGCTGCTTTTTTTTTAAATAAAATAATGCAATAAAATCGCGAATACTCTTGACACGAAACGTGTCATGTATAAATCTATAGAAAAAGTTGTTAATACTTCGGCAAACTGAAGCTCAAGCTTGCCTATAGTACTGCTTTGTTACTACACTACTTGCACGTAGTTCTTGTGAGAACTTATTCAAGGTCCAAATAATACGAATAATAATGACACATCGTTGTGACAAAAAAATGTTCCTACTATAGAGTGTATAGGATTACCCGAAATGAGCCAATTCGTCATTGCATAAAGCAAGCAGTTGAGGCTCTATCGATCCACTTAATGACAGATTCCTAGATAATATTATACAAGGTGGTGCAAAGTTAACAATTTCAATTTTGTGTTTGAATTGCCTTTTTATTAAATAGTAAACAATTATTTTGAGTGATGGAAACCCCATATTCACTAAGCCCTGCTCATCCAATTCCGGCAGTAAGAAGTCGTTTATCATGGCCCTGTAGCGTTCGCCAATAACAGTGACTGTATTGCCGATGGCGTCCTCAAAAAAATACGGACCAATCACTCCTACCGCGTGAACGCCGCGCCACACAGTACCTTTTAGTGGATGTAATGGCTCTTCGTGTATCACACGCGGATTTTTAGTGCAGCAGAAATGATGATTTTGCTTAGTGGTAATGCGCCTCGTCGCTCATGATGATTTTCGACACAAAATCGTCCTCTCCGTTGTTGAGATTAAGGATGGCTTGAAGGTAATATTCACACACCACTGACGGTCAGCAGGCATTAGCTCATGCACTGTTTGCATTTTTTTTTTCCTTGTTGGAGGCTGCTGCTAACTTGGAGCACTCAGACACAAATACTGGTCCATTGTATTGCCAGACAGACACCTTAGATGGCGTTACAGCTCATGAAGAGCTGGAGCCAAGCTTCTTTTTATTCACTCACGTTGTGTGCGATTAGCTTTTTCATACAAGTGAACGGAACCTAAAGCTTAGTGCCGATTCCGAACAGCGAGAGCCGAGAAGCTTTTTCAAGGCAAGTGTACAACGGGGGGGTTTTGCCAGTACCCCGCTGAGGACAGAATCCGCAAAATAATCATCGAATGGTTATTATTGGTTGGTGTTATCGGGATCCGAACTCGCTCATCTTGCGTCAGGGGCCGACACACTACCCACTGCGCCACGGTGCTCTCTACTGTTTGCACGTTGTACGGAAACATGTGTAAGACCTTCACTAAAATTCACTGTAGGGTCCGTCTGGTGATGCCCAATTGCGTGGCCCGTCGTGTTGTTGATGTTTTTTCGCTCTCAGCGACATCGGCAGCCACAACCGCGATATTCTCTGCCGAACGACCAGGCTGGTGACGGCCACGCCCTGCATGGTCTCCTGTGGATCCAGTCTCTTCGAGTCGAGTAGCTAAGCGCCAGAGTGTTTGCCCAGTTGGCGCGACTCGATTAGGCAATCGACGTCGAAATTCACGCTGCACTAACACCACCGATCGATTATTGGTCAATTATTTCACACACGCTTGCGGAGTATAGCGCTCCATTGCTTGTCTGTTTGTATACTGCAGCTATCTAGTCCCCAAATGTCAAATATGATTGACGTACGACGCCATTTGCAAAAATTATAACATCTCCGGTAGGGTGATTAATTTTGCGCCATCTTGATTATTGGCTTATAAGATAATAAGAAGCATTTTTTGGTGGCGCTTGCCTTCGCCTATTGAAAGGCATTATCATTCTGCCTCAGAGGTGATGCACGATATTTGTAACTTGATCTGCCCAAATAAAGCGTTTCGTGAGCAGCTCCACGAGCCAATTATATGCCAAAATCTACAAAGCTTTCTCTGAGCGTGTATTGCGGACCATTCATAATTAATTTCGTTCACCTTTTCCACATTTTCTTCCGTTGATGGTGGGCTAAGAATGTCACGAGCACGTCATTTTCAGTGTCTCCACACCGTTCTGGGAAACGCTTATACCTTTGGCAAACCCCAGCTTTGTTAACAGCTGATTCGATAGGAGCAATATTAAACTTTTTTTAGGGACATAGATCCCAACGTCTGAGATGTTAAGCGCAATACACCATAACTCCAGCTGGCTATTCGAGACCAACTGAGGCCAAAGTGGAACACAGTGTTCAAAAAATAAGGTGACCTTATTTTTCTCGAACAATTTTTATGTACCTATTCATTAATATTTACTTTGCCTTCATGCAATACACTTGCACCAGGGTTTTTTGTCAATCCTTGAAACACTTTTCAAGTGCGTTTTTTGGTACTTATAGCCTTGCGATGTTCTAGCTCCTCAACCAGTTTTGAGAAGAGAAAAAAGTCGCAGGGGCCTGGGGCGCGATTACGGTATTGTTCTTGGCCAAAAAAATACGCAGAAGAAACGATGAGTGATCAGTTGCATTATCGTGATGCAACAGCAATGATTTTTTTTCCAAAAGCCGGACGTTTTCTTCGTGCAAAAGGCACATAACCGACAGTGAACAAAACTTTTACATCTGACCGAACTTGGCGTGTTTTTTTTGGTCTTGTCGCTTTTGGTCACCCAAGTTTCGTCACCAGTGATGACCCTTTTCAGCAAATCGGGGTCGTCATTCACATCATTCAACAGCTCCTGAGCGTGGGACATGCTACGGTTCTTTTAGTCAAATTTTAGAAATTTCGGAACAAACTTCACTGATACGCGTTTCATGTCCAAAATATCTGAATTTCATGGTATGAGCTAATCGATATGCCAATATTCACAGAAACTTCTCTGATAGTGATTCAACGATTCTCCATATTAATTTTCTTCAATTATTTTATTCATTATTTTGACTCTTTCATTCCTCGTTGCTGCAACGTCCAGGGAGGGCATCGACATTAACATCTTCTCAGCTTTTGTGAAGAGCTTGACCCACTTATACATCTTTTTAGTTCAGAGTCGACTAGTCAAATGCCACAGTCAACCTTTCAAGTACGTTATAGCAAGAAATCGCTAAGCACACCAAATAGCGTCTTACCTTTATATCTATGAAAAACAAGCTAAAAACCCAAAACGGCTGACAATGTCAAGATAAGTTAGGGGACATATGTATCAACATAACAAAAAAAATCAAATGTATCTACATTCGCAAAATTTAAAAACAGTCACCTTATTTGTGAACAAATCTCGTATATAGAGGGGAAGGTTTCGGAACGAACAAACAAATGCAAATTCTCTTATCCATTTTTCAAATGGAAGTAAATGTAAATAAATAATCCGTGAAATAATAAACGTCTTCCTCACCAAAACACAATTTATCAATTGGCCTAACAAAAAATATATCAGAACCAAAGTCCGCTCCTCGTAGCCGAAATCGCGAATGAAATTCCAATTTCCAGCGTAATGAACAACGTCCATCCAGACCCTCTAAAGTTGAGCCAATTTGAGTATAATGAGCATCGCGTTATGTCCTCATCACACGCGTCTGTTCAATTAACGTTCAGAATACCCATCTAGAACCTAAATTACTTTCTCAAATAAGCTTTCAGCAATCTGTGTAATTTTTCATTTTGAAATCTATTTACCTAGATATGTACTCGTATATGAGCGTTCGTTTTATATTCTTCCCAAGCGTAGGCCATGAGGCAACTTCATGGCTTCGTAACCTTGGCCCAGCATCAAATGCCTTCCGTAAGGGCTACACTCTAGTTTTTTAAATGGCACTCATTTCGGAATTGTGTCGCACGATAAGCACTCCTTTGTGTGAAGGTATCGCAAAACAAATGAGCTCCGTGACTGGTGTGGTGTTTCCTTCGATTTTAACCAACTAACAATATGTTCGTCATCATTATTGCGTTCATAATTAAGGGAGAATCGGGGGATGAAAATAACGAGAAGCAGGTGATAGCCAGTAATCAAGAGAGTTCATAAAATATAACAAGGTGCTCTGGAATTGCATGGAGCACAGAAGGATGACCATGACACGGTACATTGAGTGTTTGGCGGGCATAAATATGAAAATCGATTACGAAATCGTCACCTAAACCAGCACCAACGAGAGTGGATTTTTTGTTATCGTCCCCGGAAGAATGAACCGCACAAATAGGTGAATGGGCTTAACGACTAAGTCTTGTTCCCTTAATGGGAAAAAAATTAAAGGCTTTTAGCGCTACACATGCGATAAGCAAGGCATAGACCTGTAAGCAGTAAAAAGAAATATCAAAATTCCGAAATTACGGCATAAAGTGGCCAAGTACACCGGCCAGCGCGCATTTTACCATTTTCTAGTAGATACAAGCACATACTCGTAGATACGGAAACAAACTTTGCAGAAAAGCTTCGACGCTATGCTCGCAATAGTAGCAACGACTTTACAGACTGCACGTAGTGTCAACACTACGCGGCGCCGTTTCACAGAAACAGAAATTCTCTTGGTGATAACAGAAATGTATCTCGAATCTCGACCCCAAGCAAACTTGGTAGAGGTAGTTCGCTTCATTCAGTCAATCGACGCGATACGGTGCGGTTGTTTTCGACATTCGCTCCAGTTCCCTAGTTCCTAATTAAAGGGATTACATAGTGCTCGGGAAGCTTTCCCAGAATACAACAAAATTACTTCGCAGCCCTAAGAAAAGAAAACCTATCTATCATTGTGCTATATACGTGAGTGAAGTATAATTTCCGGAGACCTTCACACGACTGTGTGTTATTACAGCAATTCCGCCGTACCTTCGAGCTCGTTGCTGCTGCGGATAGATTAATTTCGCAGGTAAGAATTCAATTCCATTCGTTGGTGATATCAGGGATACGATGATACGAATGCATTCATTCCTTCTGCCCAATCTTTCATTTTGCGCGAAGGGAATGGGATCGCCTTCAGCTGTGTATATCTTGTTTAGGGTTTTACGTAACATGACACAGTGTCCTGGATAAGTCTGAAGGATATCACTACTGTTTCGCTGAGAGAAGGCAAAGATGGCTTGACTATGAATTTGCATTGGGTGTTGTGTGTAGTGGAGCTTTCAAGTGCGTATGAAGCAATTATCTTCCCAGATGCAATTATCGGATGTAATAAAAGTCCGGGTTGTCGCTTCCGTTCGAAGGTAGGACCACTTAAGTGCGGAAAATTGAAAACTACTATCTGCAGTGCAGTGATGGGGTATAAATTGATCCCGAATTTGATTCGACTCATAATGTTTAGTCTGATGTATTGTATGTGCTATGACACTCAGGTATCCTCTTAGTGACGTGCGTGTTGGGATGACTACATTTCGTGGCCAAAGTTGGGAGTGTATCTTTGACTTTAATATAACTTCAAGGACTTGGAGGAGTCTTCTGTGCGTGTCTGAAGGACCTTGAGGCGCAGGGTTTGGGTGGGATTACTAGTTGAATAATATGTCTTTTGCGCTGTTAGGCTCTAGTGAAAGTTTACTCGAAATGCTACTTTAAGAATATTAATGGGAGGGAAGGCCCAACAGAAGTGTCCGTGATTCTTATTTTGGAACCAACTGACGTTGATATAAAAAGTTTTGAAGACATTTGGTGCGGAATACTTTCGATTAGGCTTTTCTCCTGTGATTATTGGGAAAAAATTGAGTTCAAAGGTCACAAGCCTTATTGATTTGTATTCCGAAAAAAATTCTATTGAATTTTCCATCGATCCCTAAATCAGTGGGGATTGTCAAAAAAAGTAAAAGAAACGACATTAATCAGCTGTTAATGAAGCTTTCACATTTTAATTCAATTCCGCTGTTAGAATAGGGGCAACTAAATATGTGCGTATCTCTAGAGAACTCACCCGAAAACAAATATCTATTAAGAAGATTAGCATTACATAAACATCAATCTTCTGTTCTCAATTCCATCAATTTATAACTCAACGTTGGACGAGTCATATAACCAAAGCAGTTGCTTGTCGCAACAGCGCATACTGGTTTTATATTTCAGATATTCAACTCTTAAATATGAGCTTGTCATTTGAATATCTGATGGTCACGCTGGTAGTGGGTCATCGTAACCTTGAAAATTAATTAGGGCTTTCTAATATAAACTTACGAATAGTTATGAAAGGCGAGCGGAGTTTATTGCTAGATGTGACTCGAGAAGTTTTGATGAGTAATACATGCAGGAGTTACGGCTCAACCATGACGGACTTAATTGGGCTCATTGAATTGACCATAATGGGATTATGTCCGGTTTTGTTGAATTTTTGTTATTTTAAGCGGGCTTACGGTAGGCCCCAACGAAATGGGTCTTTCGACAAAAACAAAATGTAGTCGAGCCGAGAGTAATCTGATAGTTCATTAAGTTGTTTTAAGTTCATTATTATTTTTGGACATATTGGAACTCGGAAATTCAGTCTTGTCAACCCTTCGCTAAGCCTTTCTTTCATTAGTTTGTTGATTCCATGTTTCGCCGTTTTCATTCAAGTCTTCTAGGTTCATCTTTATAGTGTCCTCCCTGGTAGTCTTTTTATTCGGGTTTTTCACTCATTATTCTTTTGACTGTTTGTCCACTGTCCATTCGTTCTATGTGTACATGTACAATGTTTGTGTACCGTTCGCATGTTTCCTCGTCCTGTTTTCCACCACAGGCTCTCCCTAAGATCTTGTTTTCATTGGTAACTTAATATTTCGTTTAATTTTAAGTGAGATTTTTGTACGATTTTGACATGAGGTTAAGCCCACTTAAGTAAATTATGGTCGAGCCTTGAAGAGATCGACTTCAGTGGCTTGGTGAGAAATTGACTTCAAATAGTTTAAAAGAATAGATGTTTGTTTGTTCCAAATTGACTTAAGAAAAAAGTTTTACAATAAGAGGTGTCACTTCAAACTTCCCACCAGTGTTGAACTGTGAGCGCTACTAGCATTGCCAGAGATTTGAGTATAAACTAGTAGGTTGTAAAATATAATCAAGACTCACTCTCAGAATATGATCACATATTGGCAAACCAGATTCAGAACAGTGAAAAAACGTTTTGTTACATTCGTACTGCTTATTGGTCTTCATCAAGAGCTTCTCGCATAGCTATAGTGAAGTTAAGCGACACATGTGAACGCCTCGGACAAGTTAGTTGAAGACTCGAACTCATGTACGTCCACCAAGATCAACTGGAAATATCATCGCCATTTTTCAAAGTGTGACTAAGAACCCAGGTGTCTCAATTTCGAAGGCATTCTACGAATTGGGCAACCATTTTGCACCATATTTTGAATCATGATTGATCTTTACCTAGATGTTACAAAAAACCACGCTCAGATCCCTATTTTCGCTGGTGGGGTAAAAGACTGAACAAGATCATGACTTTTTATAAAAAAATTATTTTGCTCATTCCGATTTGTTAAGTAAACAAACTTCGGAGAAAGAAGACAAATAGTGGGGCAACAACTCTTGGACTGGTAGTGCCATTGGGTCACATTTTTGCTGATGCGACCGATTCACAGGGTTGCAATCGATGATTCTTCGGAGCGGTGATGTCCATTCGCTCTAAATGACTCGGACATTTTAGTCTTATTTCCTACATAAAAATGTTTAAATCGAACCTAAAAATATCTAATAACTTTAATGTGTCTTACTGGCCATGCGGGGGCACTCTAAGTCTGACTAGGTATATTTCTTAATTACGAGTGACGTTCAACTTAAACTTATTTGGTCCTTTTTATATACATTAATTAAAAATTCTAGGAATTTCTAGGAAAATTGTAACAAAAGTCCTCGACTCGTTTTTTATCTTATTCTAATACGTTAACCTGCCAGAAACTGCTTAAATCTAATCTTAAATACAATCAGGTTGGCCAGCACTCGCGGGATTTGTTCTTCTGATCTTACACCGATTGGTCTTATAATCTAGCTCGCTCTGCAAGCCTAACATAGCTAAAAGGCCTTAGTCAGTGTTGGGCCTTCCAACAGATCCTCAAGCTAATCCTAATATAGCTTACGAACTAAGGAGTTAGGAGGATTTATCGAGGTAACACACCGTTTTCGGAACCGTTTTCACCCGACAACAACCAAAAGTCGACGTGTTGCTCAGCAAAAACAGCGAGATCCCAGTCCGCATTGTCTCAGAGCACCGCTGCGCCCCGGTGGCGATCCCAAAATTATCAGTTTACCATCTCTATCGTGCACAAACCTTTCAGAATCATTATAGAGATTCTGGTAGAAAAAAAGCCCTATCGGAGTGTGCGCACAGGGTATCTATAATTGGTATAGTAAGCCTCGAAGATCAGGCTATTGTCGTTTGTCTTAAGAAAATCATCGATTCTCAGACAAACTCTGAGGGATTGTCTCTAAAACGCTCGATTCCTTTCCATATAATATGGCGCTACATTGAATCATACTGGACAACATTACGCAATGATATACCTTATTAGGGCCATGTAGCATATCATTTTAACCCTGCAGTAGTCAAGTTTACCACTCTCATACAAGTTCCTTGTTATACCGAATGTTTTCTTAACTCCGGCAAGACAAGCTAGTTGGATATTTTTCTGCACTCCCCATTTACACAAATCATACGTAGAGTTTTTATCTCGAATTTGCCAAGGGACTTTTCAATAGTGGCCAAACCTCTGGGTCTGGATTTAGTTAGTTTACGTCTGATCTTAGCTTTGATGTTATTGTCGGTTAGCACTAGTTAGTCAAGCTTCCGTGCAGGGACGGGTTAAGAATATCCCTGCAGCGATACCTCTCGCTTGTCGTAAAAGACGACTAAAACAAAGATAAACAAAAATCACATCTAGGCAATTTAGAAAACACCAAAGTGAGTCTAGGGACACATATACCACCATTAAACTGCCCCACAAGTGTACATGCAAATCAGTGGGTTGACACGACTGGAGATCACCGTTATTGTAAAAGTAAGATCAAACAAAAAAAAATCTGGAGCATGCCCGTGTCACAAAAACAAAAAAAAAAGGCAGGCCGAAAAACAATTGGTGCAAACAAATGCAAAAACACCAGCATTTGATTGGCCTCAGCGATGAAGTAATCCCAAACCGGGAAGCCTGCCGCTACTTTCTGAGGTCAAACCGGCGGACCCCACAAGCGGACCAGTAGGAATGCAAGTGGGAAGGTTATGGTCCTACACTTCTGACCATAACGACGTCGGAAAAAAGGTAAACAAGAAGCACTAGTTAGTCAAGATAGACGAAATCCGTGACTACTTGAAAGTTATAAGTCCAAAGTTGACGCTCTGGCCAAGGTGCCGGTGTAGCGTGTCTATCTTTGATGTCAGGATTTATCTGGTTTTGCCCTCATTAACCTCCCGAACCACTTTAGCCACTTCTGCTTTAATGTTCTCAAACGCCTCATTGACGTTCGCTGTGTTCGTCGGATCACGTCAATATCATCTGCGTATGCAAGCAACTGTCTAGACCTAAAATAGATCATGCATCATGTCAAGCGCGATATTTTTATGGGTGATGTTAAAGAAATAACACATCTGTTAAGTCATTACTGACCTCAGAATTCTAATATGTCGTCCTGCACAGCCTGGCGAGTTAGGCAAGGATGTTCGATCTAAAGTTCGTGCGTTGACTCCAAGATCTGCCTTAGTAGGAATATTTCTTCTTCTATTCTTAACTTTTCGGTCTCAACTCGAACTGTTAAAAATGTATCAGGATGGTAACGAACTGTTTCAGGCACTCACATAGTACGAAACAAACGATCTTATAAGCGACAGTCATAGCGGTCATGGCAAATCATGCTTAAATTCCATTCATCGGTCATGGTGTCCTCCTCATCTCCCACTGCTATTCCTCTAGGCGAGCTACTTTTAGGCCGCAGTTTCATTATCGCTGATGATGCTAACAACGCGTAAGGCATGTGAATGGTTTTGACTATCACCGTCATTATGCAGTCCATATTCCTAGCATTGAATGTGACTTCACTACTAGCTGTTTGTGTATCCATACAGGCTTTCGCTCTGGTTTTCTGGCCTTGGTGTGCTTCTTTTACTTTTTAGTAGAACTTTCGAACGACATTCATTGCGCTTCTTCTTCCCTTCCTTTTTCGTTATCAAAAGCGATTCATGTACTAAAGGAAAATAATAAAATTGCTTTTTGAGAAATACAACTGATGAAAAGTTTTATCGAAAGAATGGCTGTTTGTAGGTGGAGCCTAGGTATATATTTGGCAAATATCAAATATTCTGAGTTTCTACTCTGAACTAAAATAAAAATAACACAAAGTTTTACAAAACAATGTTGCGCTTCCCTGTTGAAGAAAAATGACACCCTTTGCTGGATAACCCTATACGAAATTTAGGAAATTGTAAATATTACGAATTAATTATAAAAGGTTTGTCTGACTATTGATAATACGAGTATCATTTCCATTTTTCCTTTGTTGTGTTCATGTTTAGTAAAAATATTGGTTTCAATTCAATATGCTGATTGGGCTCCACCGATTCTTCAAAAGCTAGTCGCTTCCTATAACCATCTTACCATGAGCAGCACTAAGTATGAGATTTAGTTAACAGCTCCAAATGTACACATCTCTATAAATAAGTAGCTTTATATTTGTTGAAAAAAAATCCGGAAAATATGTCGTCATAACGAGGTAGCAAATACAAACATGGACAAATCAGATTTTAAAGCCTTTACCACCTGCAATCATAGAAAAACGGTGAGTGAACGTTACAACATTACAAAACGTGTTTGGATTGTAAAGCTGTTTCGTATCAACTATGGCTACTAATTCCAATGAAACGAGATACGCATGAGTCCGTTCAAACACTTGCGTCTTTCTAATTTCCAAAGTAGCCGAGTATCGCATATACTGATTCGATAATTCCTCCAAATTACAGCAATTATTGTGTATATTGGGCATATGGCGGTCACGGCGTGGGACGTCACAATGACAATGATTACAAATGTCATTGGTGGGCACTTAATTGCTCTGTTCAATTGGCACAACGCACGTCACCATGAAGCACATGTATTGTGTGAGTTGATGCCCTAGTTCCATAGGCAAACCAGTCTTATCAGTAAATGGATGGTATTGATATGACCAGATGGCATTGATTGAACACACTTACGACATAATGATATTTATGTTATGAGCTTGAGTAGCGCACCTGCCCTACTTTCTATGCCAGTCGGTCTATAAACAGATTACCCTACTCACGTGTATCTGCTCTTACTCGCAGTGAATAAATTATGAGTCCACTATCCGAGCAGCGTTTCATTTGTAATTAAACATTTTCGTATCCTGGAAAATGTCAACAAACGAATGCTGCTGTTCACACTATTGCTCCATGGAGTGAGCTTATCTAATCCTATTTAAGGTTTCATAACAGCCGTCTTGTTTCATATTTATTCTGTAAATATGCATTACCTGTTGCCTAATCAAATCCAGTTCGGGGGAAGCATCATCCCTGGTTGCGTGGGACGCTCACATGGGTAATGAGTATAATCAAATGCTCAACCTGATACAAATAAGAATGAATATTTGATTTTGATTTTTCATTTTATTTCCGGAGGAACGCAAAAGACGCCTCTGCTTGTCGTCCACATAGGCGAAATAAAAAGAGCCAAGTACTGGGACCGAAGTCGTGTTGCAATATGATTTCAACCAGTGTTGCGGGTTTATTTTTGAGTTTATTTTCCAAATCTGTGGCAGTCAATTAGGTCGTCTTAGTATAGATGATGTGTTTTGGGGCGTTTCTTGACGATTTTGTTTTTCGGATCGCTGCTTACATCTGGGTTAAACAAATATAAGCCCGGAACACGATGGATGTCGTTAATTTATTAATTACACCTCAACATGGTGGAAAGTCACAACCTCCTTGGTTTGAAATTTCTAAAATCGTTTGATGGCTCAGGTCAGCTGTTCATGTTCGAGTGCGAGAGTTCGTGCATGCAGAACATGTAGACTATGAGTGAGCTTTGAAATGAAGCTACGTGGCGCGTTAATAATAAATTAGAGACTGAGTAGTCAGGAATAGGGAGCAAATTGATAGGTAGGATGACATTGACAAGGTCTCTAATTACACCAAAGACCATTCACTATATAGTCTGAATACGAGCCTGATGAGAGACATACACGGTGCATACGTATGAATATACAAAAGGCTATTTCACTGGAGGAATGAGATCTTGATAAGGAGCTAAATGAATATGGATGGACGTGGATAGTGCTTTTGCACAGCTCAATTCACAGTAGATTGCTTGTTTGACCTTTTTGTCTAATAATATGGGCTGCAGTAGAAATCTGTAGAGGAAATTCGAAATGAATGTTCTTTTGACTCTTCTAAAGTGGAAGCCTTAGCCTGATACTTCTGTGTAAGGCTCAGGTACTTATCTTGCTGATAAACTTAGATAGAAAGCCGATATACTCAAATAGGTGAAGAAATTCACAACACCTCTCTGCTGCTGGTAAAAGGTGTGTCTGCTATTGAGCGGTGCCCTTAGAGTTCGTGGTCATCTTTTGGCAGTTTCGAGTACTAAAATCTTTAAAATTTTATTTAAAAGCTGGATAAGCAAACAAGAGCTGCCCGGACGGCAGCTCGGAAATGTTCGCACGATCGCCGTCTTTGCATATTTTTAGTCGTTAAATGGTAGTTGGTTCTGTGCGACCTGATGGTGTTGGTACCATAGTCGAGAGGCCCAGTCTCCGAATAAGACATTCATCTACTATTGCACTCGGCCGCCACGTATTTTCGCTAAAAACCTTACAGTGAAATGAACACGCGTACAGAAAGCTTTTTAGCAGGTTATAGTCTAAGACCAGCTGACTGTTGTGCTTGAGCTTCTTATTTGTTCATTCATTTTTTAAACCCTCACATATAATATCGCAGAAGAAGATCTTGCAATGATAGCCACTTTGCTTAGCGACACCTTGTATAGTGTCAGCTTCTTTCTTTATGGGCATTTTGAGCAGTTAAATACCACTTAACAGAGTTTTTTAATGCCAAATTGTTGATTGATTAAAATTAAGTTAAGTGAGAGTTTTATGATATAAGACCCTAAAGATGTTCGTATACTCGTTCGAGAAGCCCATTTGGATATCTAACATTGAAGGCCACGCCCGCCCATATCTGACCACCATATCTTAATTTCTCGTGTTACAACCACATAGTTAACGACCCAACCCTGAAAAGAATAGGTTCGCAATATATGATCGCCAACCGAGACAGCTTTTCTAGTACTGATCGTTCTACTTGCTCGACAGCGATGTGGACGTCGCCACCGATATACGTAATAGTTAATACCATAGTCTTAGATATGAAATCCTTTGTTTCTAATAGCATAAGGGGTATCAATCTAAAGGAAATCGCGTGATATTGCAGGAGGTATGTTTTCGGTCTCACAAGGCCAACCTCAAAAATGTCAAATGAGTCAGGGATGACTGTAAGCTCATATTCGCCAGAAAGAAAAGCAATCATGGTACGTGAAATGTGTTAAAACTTGTCTCTGATTTTCCGTCTTGACACTTGTCTACAATATTCCAAAGTCAGTTGTTTAAATAAGGCCAATTTGTTTGCAGCTAACTCAGTGACTTCTGATCGCGTTTTATCTTCCCGTTTGTTTGACCAATTATGTATATTTTCACACTCGCTCCTCAGCAAGGGTACTTAAAGATCAGAATGTATCCTGCTCTCCTGCTCCAGATGGTATTCCTCCATTAGCTTTAAACAGTGTTTCACTAGGCAAGAGCGTCCAACTACTGAAAAACACTGATGACATTGACATTATTGGCAGCTCCCATTGCGCCATAGTAGAGACATTCACTTGTTGAAATTGAAGAAAAGGCAGGCCTCGTTGGTTTAAAAGTAAATGAGGAAAAAACATGTTGACGACTAAGAACCGCTCTGTCGAACATGGTTTTGAGCAGAACGTAACTATCGACAAATATAATTTTGAGTAGTTAAGGAGTTTGTCTATCTCGGAGCAAATGTTAATTCCTCAAATGACAGCTTAGTGGAGATCCGAAGAAGAATCACCCTGGGCAACCGGTGCTACTTCGGTCTGTCAAAACAGCTAGGGTCACAACTCCTAACAAGGAAGTCCACAATTACGCTCCATAGAACACTGATCTTGCCAGTCTTGCTGTACGGAGCTAAATGTTGGATGATAAGCAAGAAAGCAGAGATGATAATGGACTCCAGCAAAGAGGCTCTTCGAATCCCAGCCACCTGGTTCGTGAAGGCAAGAGAGACCGAATCTCCTATTTAAAGACCAAGTAATCGCGGACATCAGGAAACTTTTACTCTCCAATTAGAAGCCGCGTGCCCGGAACGATATGAGTACAAGCAGGCTCTCGGTCAGGCTCAGACCCCCCAACGGTCGCTAGCCTGATAAGTAAATAAGTAAGTTCCTCGAGGCTGGCAAAATCACTGCTTAAACTTTTCCATTTTTTCTACATTTCCAGCCAATCTTCTTCTCCCTTAAACTACTGTTCTATCCTCCCTTATCCGAAATGGTGATAACCCATTAGGTTTAGAATTATATAGAATTAGTGTTTGTAGCAATAGATCAACTGGTTATTTAATGACATACTTCACTAAAAAATGGAACCACTCTTCAATCTCTCTCTCAGCTGAAAGTAAGATTCTTGCTATATATTTGTGTTACAAAGCCATTTGACAGAGTTCTTCTTTCTCGAAAATATATGCACTGGGTCTCGATAAGTCTCTTTTTCGAAGGATTAGAAACTACCCTTCAAGTCGTTCAATTCATGTCATATTGGATGGCTTAACCTATAATGATGGTGTCCCCCAGGGCTCCGTGCTTTCTCCGATATTTTTTTAAATCTTCATCTTGTCTGCCACGTCTATATCTAGTACATTGCTTCACTGATGATCGTACTTTTAGTTTCTCATATTAGTGTTCGGTCTTGCAGGCCCGCTCTTCTGCGTGGAAATGGAGCGACTAAGATCTTGAAGGCATAAAACAATGGGGTACTAAGAATGAGTCGAACGTAAAGATTCAAAGTATTGTCTGGTGTCTTTAAAAGACCGTTTCCTCAAACGCTGCAAGAAATATTTCACCTTTTCTAATCAGGGCAGGTGCTCCCAAGACTTTATTTGATATTCTAGGAAATAGGATGTTCAGTATATTCACTTGGATATCGGCAAAACGTCTCTTACCTTGATTGCATTTTTTAATAAGCGTGTTTCAGCGAAATAGCCAGTTGCATTACACCTATTCGAACCATCATACTCGCCTCGCCAGAAATGCCTATCCGTTTACTCTTAAGCCCATCTTCGGATGAACTGTGCATTGCATAAATTATTTCATAAGCCGAACACCAAGAATGCTTTGCCAAGCCCTCCAATTGAAAGGCCTTTCGCCAAGCTGAAGTGGCAAAAAGGCAAAGGTCTTGTAAATGATGAGATATTGCTTGCCTCGGATTTTCGCCTACAATCGCATGCACAACAACGATGACTAGACATTGCGTTTTGATGATGGTTAATTCGAATTTGGTCAGAGAATGTTCGACTCGGCAGGATGGTTGAGATGAGGATGAAAATCGCATAATTGCAACTTCTGTCAAATGGAGCACTGAATTTTAAAATTTAATTTTAAGGATTTGTACAAGTTATTCAAAGCTATAATCTTCCATGGGATTTTGCCATGCACTGAACAATTCACAACGAATTTGACATATGTGAGTGGGAGTTGGAATTCATTCGTACCAGAGATGGCGTAGGAAGTTCCTTCTTCATTTATTACCCACGCCAAATATTTTTTCATAGAACAGCTGACATTGGGCGTCAGTTTCACTGTTATACATATGTCGTTTGATTGAAGCGTGAATATGCTTTATCGAATATGTTGGAGGTGGTTTAGAAGACATGGAACGACATGGACAGCCGCAAAAATTCGAAGATGAAGAATGGGAGAAACTGCTCGATGAGACATACATATAAAATATTTCAAAAATCGTCTGAAACGTTAAGACATACAACGCCAATACCAAAACGAAATTCATAGCCGGTTTGCTCTATTAGCTGTCATAGAAACTAATGACGAAGCCAAGGTAGCAGCAACTATAAGAAGTGCTGCAAAGGAAGCAGCGGAAAGGAAACCAGACTATTGCAAAGTCCTCAAAGGAAAGCCTTGGTTCGACGAAGAATGCGGGGAAAGAGTAAAAGCCCGTAATGTTTTAAAACTTCAAGCCTCTACGAGTATCAGGAATCGGCTATCGGAATAAATAAAATATGCTGGATACGAATTAACATAGTGGTTACATGGGCTCATCACAACTATATAAACTTCAAACTATTCCCGAGTAATTTAAAATCTCAGTCATCATTCCCATATTTAAAAAGGGTGACCAAGCACAATACAACATTTTCTGATGAATATCATTGCTATCAAGTTGTTAGTAGGTTTCATTATATAATCTCTTAAAAAGCCTGACAGCATGCCCTAAGGAAATAATCGAAGACTGCCATTTCAAGAGGAATCGTTCGACGAGTGACCAGATTTTCATTATACGACAGCTTTTAGAAAATGTATGGGAACTCCACAAAACGGTCCGCCAACTTTTAATAGATTTCAAAAAGACTCTATAAACTGATCGAAAATGTAGCATGCCCTTGCAAGGCTGGGAATCTCGAAATATTTGGTGAAAGTGATCAGGATATGCCGAAAGAGAAACAGACGACAGATTAAAGTACGAAAGGCGTCAAGATAACTGACGGATTAAAACAAGGAGACCTCTTGTCACCAGTTCTTTTTAATCTGGTGCTGGAATACAAAACGGAATGCTTTCAGGAAAATGAGAGCGGAATAGCCCTTAATTGAATCACTTCTAGAAGACTAATAACGGTAAGAAAAGCAATAGTATTAGGGGTAAATGTAGAGAAAACCAAGTGTATCCATCCATCCGATCCAAATCGAATAGTGTGTCCTTCATTTTAAGGGACTCATAACCAGCCTGGGCCTCTAGTTTACCATCTTTAAGCCAAGCTCCTAAGGGTTGTTGTTCCGTCAGAGCAGTTTCGCTGGATTCTGTGCGTCGTCTTCTTCTCCTGTTGACTTTGTGTCTCAGGTGCAGACACCAGTAAACCGGGCTCTTGCGATCTCCCACGCTCCTAAGCTGATGTATTGATGAGTATCATGCGCGGTGTATGGGTTACATAGTGGCTTCTGCCTTTGCTTCCGATGGTCTTCGTTCTTCCCATTTTTTATCGCATTTGCGAATAAAGTTTCATTGAGCCTCTGTCCACCTAAGTGTTTGGCTCTCGCTTACCCTCAGTGAGTTGCAGTCCAACTGCAGGTCGGATGCGATGTATTGGTGATCGCCTCCAGTCCCCGATGACTCCCAGCTTTTGGTTTTTCTAGCTATTGGCTTGAGTTCGTGGTGGGCATCCCCTACTGGACCGCTTCGTTGTTGAAGTTTCCAACGATGATGCAAACATAAAGCCTGGGACAGTGCGGTGGCTTTGGATAGCAACAGTTCTCTGGTCCGGGATCCGGAGCACAGCAGTGCCAAGTTAGACCGCCAGCCAGGAGGGTTATTTTCTGTTTCATTGTTATGTTTGTTTATGAGCACTACATTCGCTTTCAATTCTGTTCTGAGCTGCATGGGTAGCTTTTTTCTTATAGGGTTCGCGCAGGTTCAAAAATTAGGCTGTTATGGTGTTTGTCACACAAACTGGACGGGGTGCAGATGTTTTGTGTCGAAGATGCTCGTTCCCTACTTTCCAGGGGTGGTTGTCCTAGATAGGATTCGAGAGATTCGACTGAATTTGTCGCATTGGTTGTAGTTCACAGATCTTATACTGCGAGTGTTATGTCTTCAGCATTTTTTGATCATCTCTCATTCACAACTGATGTTGTTGCACAGTTTTTTCCATATAGGAATTGTTCTTGGCTATGGACAGACCTGAACTACAGACCTTCCGCTTAACAGTCGGTGATGATTACCATTGCACCACAAATAGCTTGTCAGCTATTTGGCTTTGGTGCAAGTTCTCTTGAAGGATTCGAGTCATGGTTTCTCTTAGTTCTCTGTAGGGACGCCCTAAACATCCGGCAGGAACTTGATCCCGGCACGTGGGTAGTTAGATGGTTTTGTCCTAGACCCATTGTGTCCTATCTCTCCGTAGTGGAAATAGAGCTCCTTATCCCTCCTTTGCATGTTGCCTCTTACGTCGAGCTAACAATTATACCCATCACTAGCAATATTTGCAATGTTATGTATTATGAAACGTTACACTTTATTGCTCCCACTGACCCCTTGTCCAAGGCAGAGAAAAAAAACGAATGCAACACGCTCTAACGACATTCATCGGTATTTCAAATGACCCACATGAGTTTCTGCTCGAAAATCTCATCAACAACACAAAGTGAGTCTGAGTAACCGATCAGCATTAGATTAGACCGTTGTTTACGACTTTTGTTCGTTGAGCGTCCCGCATTACGTTCGTTTATTCGCTGCAAAACCTATAGTCTCCTATAGTTGGATTTTTTGTTCAACTTTTGCTTAAAAATAAAAACGAAGCCTTAGGTTGGACTGTAGAAGATTGCATAAACAAACAAGACTCACTGCAGTGATTTAAATAGTAGAGTACGTTCGCCTAGTATCTCGGGTAAAAGAGTCGTAGCCGTGTACCGGAAATGCAAGGTACACAAACCAAGGCATTGTCTACTCATTATGAATCTACGACACCGATCCCGTGAAATGTACGTATGTAAGACGAGCGCCTGCAATGTTGACTGAAGAATCACATCCACGCTTTATTGCCTTTTGGCGGAGAAGGGCGCGAGCGACACATACCTCAGAGAGCCTCTAAACCATACCTACACATATAGTGTGGAACCGCCGGTAAACAGAGTACATAGACAAGGTAATGGGGGAGTGGATGTTCCGTTGCACGAATCGCCTCTACATACCAAACATCATCAACATTCCTCGTAGGCGGTTTCAGGTTTCTATTGCAAGAGTTAATCTCGCTTTGTTTGAATACCATCGCTTTGGAGAGTGACTCCACCATCAGCTCGTATCGATTTCACGAATTCCGCCTTTCATTCAATGAATCGCATTCGTTAGATGTGTCAAGGGAATAAAGTACATTCGCCCATTTCCTTATCAGTGTATGTCATGCGTTCTCTCTATCGACTAGCGACAGTGATGGACCAGATGGTGGACAAGTCATAGGCACAAGATGCAGCTCATTAGAAATGGGATTTAGTTTGTTGTTTACGACTTGACGCGTAAGTGACACGAGTGACATTAATGATGACGCTATATTGATTGTTATTGCGTTTGTTTGAGATCACGCATAACTCACACAGCTTTGAAGCTTAGTGTCAGACGCACCCATGAGTGGGCAATTTAGTGCCGTTCTACTTCGAATATACTAAAGCAGTTGACACAATGCCAAATCGATCATGAAATTGATTGTTGCTTCTCGAGCGCTAATGATTCTGTTCGCAATTGCTTGTGGTAATTGTCTCGAGGATAGAGTTGCGTCAGTCCGGGCGGGCGTGCATCTCATATTGTATGTCACGGTTGCTTGCTTGCTAGACGATGTGTGTGATCACTGACAAAATAGATAAACAGTCAAAGTGACTTTGCTGTAGAAGTCGGGAGACAAGGCTTGTCCCTTGAGTGGGCGAACTATAATTTGATACTCGTGCCGAAAGCGACATATTTCTGCCTTTCTGACAGCATGTCGTCCGTTTGTATTGCGGCAATCATTCATAATGCAACGGAAGCAAACTAATTCCATCGGCCATGTGGGGACTTTGTTGAGTGTATAGCATGCGACCAGCGAACGGAGGCGAAAATTTATGACTATGTTTGCGGGTAAGTGACAAGCTTTTAAAACGCGAGTCAGCTTTTCGTTGCGTGTCGCTTGCGCTGAGAGACGTTAGGTAATTCGTATCTGTACTCGTATGCCGGGTTGCACTTTAATGGTGACACTGACACTGTTTTAGGACAGAGCTGTTGATCGGCGATGTTTATATGAGCTAGACGCAAATAACTTGAATGGCGGGGTAATGAAACTCTGGTCACTTTCATCGTCACGAGTGATCTTGTGGGGTGTGCTTATGCTTATATCAACAATTGAATTCTTTCATGATATTTGTGCCCTACTTTCTATTCAATAGCGGATCAAGCCAACCCCAATGGTAAACAGTCTTCTTGCGACACCTATGTATGCACGAGTTACATATATGACGAATACACATATGTACATATACATGCCATAAATTACGACGACGTGGGTCAAAGTGACTGGGGGGCACCCTGTCATGCCATCTTATGAATAGTTCTTTGTAACCAACCTCCTTATGTCACTCTTATCAGCGGTATACGAGCGAAGCCCACTTTCTTAAAACGCCACCAACGGTTCCCCGAAATTGAGTTATTTAAGCTGTTCGTCTGCCGCCCAAACAAAATAAAAGGTCGCGCAATAAATTACCAGAATGAATGCCTTTAAATCAAAGCAGTTTATCGTGTTGCTCAAAACCGTCGAACGAGCGGAGTGTACGGTCTCGCCTAATGAGGGGAATCTCTAATTGGGTCAAGATTTTTAGGGCAGCCAACCAACCGTTCATACATATTTCATTTAAGTGCTTCTCTTACCGTTTATGCCATTTTTGTCGTATCAAAAGAAATTGTGCAATTGGGTGGGATAACTACGAGAACGCGCATATACCGCTGCTGCCATCAACCTCAGCCGTCCGTCGTTGGGTTTAACTTAATTGATTTATTGCTGATTGACTATTAGAGCTATTAAATGGCTTCTCTTAAATACTCATACATATATCCATTCATTCAATTTCTTTTCTTTGAATCCTTAGAACCATCTAGCAGACGTCCCATCCAAATGAAAATGGGTTCACCGGCAGTCAAGTCCCACAAGAGGGCAAGCAAGTCATCGTCGACGGCGCCAGTCTGCATGACAACGTCCACATTGGAAGAGAGCTTTGTAGAATCCAAACTACTCAGCTGGCTACGACTGTTCCGGTTCGTGTCACTACTATGCCGACAAGAATAATGGTGTCCATGATGTCTTCCACCATATTCAGAAACCATCACACTGGTATAGCAACTGTTTCAACCCCTCTGTCGTCATCATAAGAGAGTTAACATGTCGTTTCAACTAGTAGAATCACAAACCAAAAAAAAATATTATTAAATCCCACTATTTCACTTAACATTGTTTTCAACTAAAACTAAATTTTATTTTCTAGTTTCTTTTAAAACAAATTCTTTAAACAAATCTCAGAGTAGTGTTGGAATTAATGAAAAGCTTAGTAACTAGTTCGTTAATACATGATAGAATACCGAGTTCAATTGAGTAGTATGAATTTGAGCAATAGAATGTTGAATATGCCAATCAATTTTATCGAAAACAATATTACTACTAACTACTTACACTTTTTTCGAAAAGAAAAGAAATTAAACAAACACATACATACATACAGTATGGGTTCAAGAGTGCATTTGTTATTAGACTGTAATGCTTAGGAATTAATTATTAGTTTTTAAGTCAAGCGAGAAAACAAAATGCAATAAAAATGAAACTGTTCATTGTTCAAATGATTATTTTTTAGTTATTATTAAAGAGATCAATATTACTTCCATCAAGTCGCTCTCCTCATTTTAAAGTGGTTTTATCCATGGAGTTTTGATTGTAAACCTACCAAGCAAGTGTAATATCATTTGTGCGAGCGACATCTGGTGGATTATAAGAGCATATCCGGAAGGGCTGTCAAATATAGCTTGACTGAGAGAAGTGGTTCACCATGGAACAACTACTGACAACAGCTCCATGTTTCCTTTATTAATGAAAGAATTGGACGACTGGATGACAGAACATCACTGCCATAACTGAGTCATTAGCGAAGGTTCCACTTCGTTGCTGCAATCAATCAAGCGTGAGATTTTTAGCAGAGTAAACATCTTATTTAAGAGAATAACTAAAGCACCCAGAATTCTTGTTGAGACCGTGATGGAAATGTCAATCGCCAAATTCGAAAGGATCAAATGAGGACGTCAAAATAAAAAACTGCGTAGAGAAAAAGACAATAACGAACAACAAATAAAAAATTTTAAAACATTTTGTTGCATACCTACTAAACATAAACAAGTGCCCCAGGGCAAAGGTCAAAGACAGCGAAGATGAACAACCATAGCTGTCGTCACCATTAACAAATCCCGAAAACAGGGGAAATGTCAGTGACGTTTGGAAGTTTGCCATTCATATCATCGTTCAGTTTAGTCCTATAAAAGGCCGAGGTATTTGGCTGAAAAACAATCTTGACTGGGTCGTCAAGTTACACGAACGGACAGTGTATCAGAGCAACAAACGACAAAAGTGGACTACAACAACAAAGGTAAGCAAACTAATTGTTGTACTGTCAAAGTGGGGTTTTGCGACATCGACAAAGACAGCGTTGATTAGATCTTAAGGCGACATCACACTGCACGTGGGAAAAAAAAGCATTTTTTTTTTAGAAAGGCGTCGCATATAAGCGAAGTTCGACGAAGTAATGTGGCCTGCAATAACTGAAGCTGTCGTTCGACGGGTAAAACCGTGGACAGGGATTGGTAACATGGAAGTTAGTACTCCGACTCGGATTTTAACCCACACGAGATTAACCAAGTAATACCAATAACTGTTTCCTAGGAAAATATCGCAAAACTAGCACTCCGATTTGGACTGTTAATCTGGAAGAGTCTGGTCGAGCGTTTTAACCACACACGAGGACTTAAGCCTGATTAGGATTTTCAGCCAACTTGGTAGTCAGAATCCGGACTCTTGTTTTCGCCCAGAAGAAATTGACTAGATACTGTCAGCGCGACAGTATCAATCAGACGACTAATGGTGTCTCTAAAGGGGTATAACCCATAAGGAACAGAGTACTGTAATCGGTGGTGAATTTGCGGGTGTTAAAATAACAAATTTGTGTTATGAACCTGGACCCAGCGGAAATATATGGAAAGATGCAGGTATTGGTTAGGACGTTTCAAAAATAATGGTATCGAAGGTGAAGAACGCTCTGACGCACTGAAAAAGTTTGAAGACGGAGAATTGTAGTGATCTGCAAAATAATTACAAGTAAATGGTTTGAAGGTGTTAGGAATGGTTTTGAACCAAGGACACTGAGCGCCGTATGAGTTGAAGTCGAACGGCGTTTTTACGTGTGAGCTGCTTCAACGGCAAAAGGAAAAGGTTTTTTGAAAAGTGAATCCTGTACGACAACCTTAAGCGTAAAAGATCGTGGGATCTCACGAGAGATCGCTATCGATGCGTTGATTGATGCGAGCTGAGCATTGAAGGAAAAACGATCGCTATATGAGCAGAGGCACGACAATTTGATTTTGCTACGTGATAACGTTCGGGCACATGGTGTTCAGCTCATTAAAATCTACCTGAATCTCCGAAAATGGGATGTCTTTTCCCACCGACCGTTTTCACCAAACATCGTCCCATCTGGCTGGCTGAGCAGAACTGCCGACCTTTCGAAGAAGTCAAAATTTCAGTTGGATCGTGTATCGACTCGATGTGCAGTTTGTTTTAAAGCGGAATTCGGATATTGGCTATGTCATTGATAAGCAACAAAAAAAAGAAATGGCCCTAGATGAATTCCTTGAGAGGCTCTAAACGTCACTTGTATGCAACCTGACGATATATTGTTGATTGGTACAAATTGTGCCCTATCGTCTAGGTATGATTTCACTTTTTTTTTCAAGAAATTCTAGAATCAACTACATTTTTGGAAATTAATGTCTCGCCATCCACGCCACCAAATTCTTTCGACTGTTATTGACATAGCAACAATTCAGGCAAAACTGTCAACTGCCATCGAGGGAGTAAAGGAAGCAACCCATCGATATGGAATAGCAAGGAAATAAAAAAAAAATTAGAATAATTAACAGAGAAGTTACATGGGCCCAACATAACTATATGGAACAACGAAACTATCCCCGAGGTAAAGGAGTGCCGACCAATATCGAGTTGTTACGAGGTATTGTTTAATATTCTCGTAAAGAGACTGACATCATACGCTGAGCAAATGATCGGAGATTGCTATTGAAGTTTCAGGAGAATCCAGACTTTCCTTTCCCTCTGTTGTTTCGCAATGTCAAAATCCATTTTTATAAAATTATAATAACGCTTTTCACTGAGAAGAATGAGCAAATATTTCGGGACTTTGAAAACAAGATCTTAGGGAGAATCTATGAGGTCGAAGAAACGGGTGAGTGCAGAAAACTATACAATTAAGGATTCAGGCAACTCTATTCAACCTCTTTTCGCGAAGGCTGACATACGCAGGACCCGAAAAAAAAAAACTCACGATAGAGAGGTTTAGCGATGAGTTGTTGACGAGACGCTGAACTTGCGAGTTCTTAGTTACCGGTAATAATAATAATAATAATTCTCGTGGTTGATATTCGAGTAGCTTGAACTGAAAATACGCTTGGCTCACACTGATGTTACATAAATTTGCGTTCTCATTGTATTCTAAACCGACAATGCCAAAAATAGTGTTGTGACTGGTACACTTCAAACTGTTGAAGATTGAAAATCAGGAACCAATTTCCAGTATGTAGTCCTCGTCAAAAAGTTTGTAGAAATTTAATCGGCTTTTCACTACACAATTGAAAAATCAAAGATTTAAACAAAACAGAGTTTATATCTTAATTTATTCTCAGAATATATGCGACTACAGAAAGGTCAGGAATTAAGAAACGTAAACACAGACATTTTTCAGACAGAGTTGAACTTTAGAGCTTTAAGGTCGCTAATTGTATTAAGCTGACAGCAGACTAAGCCAGTTGACTCAAAAAGTCTCAGAATATTCGTAATTGTGCATCTCAGAGTTTAAGAATGTACAATAAACTTATTGCTCTTGGTAAAAATAATACATATGTATACCGTATTTTACCGAAAACCTAGGTTTATGGGCGCGACTGGTCTACTCATATGTACATCACTCTGCCAATAACGCTCTTTTGATTTCGAAATGCTTGAGACAAAAAACTTTTTGTAACGAACTCCCTGTATTTTTGTATTTATCTTAAAACAGATAAAATATAAACCACAAAATCAATCCTTTTGTAAACCGCATCAATTGTTTATTGCATTATTCAGCGTCGAATGAAATTGGTCCGGAGTCGATACCATTAATTGTTCTTGAGATATACGAAGCGAAAAAAGTTTACCAACACACAAACACACGTACGAGTACATTCGGACACCTCACTTCAGACGATGGAGTTCTAGAGACCGTGAATATTGAAAATTTGTCAATATTTTTAATTCGAAAAATCAGACCCATTACAATTACTTTATAATGGGAAGTCAAAAATTATGGCCCAACCACGCCGCCTGTCCAAAAACCGTATCAAACTGTTGGTCTTTCCCTTTTTCGGCAGTCGGAGCGGTCTCCGGACTTATAGAAATAGTTCGACTTGTGAATAATTTTTGTGTAAAAAGCATTCATTCATTTCTCGAAGCTTATAAGCGAAAGTAGAAAGGCGTAAGTGGTTTTTGTTCTCGTGTCAACAGAACCTCAAAACGTGCAAAGCGGTGCAAAGCGGCTGTCCCGTTTTCGTGATCGTCTCGTCTAAGACACATGTAGGTATTAAGTCACACTTTAACCCACGGTGACTCGGTGACAGTAATGTGCAGCTGACATTACTAGACAAACATGAGTTGGAGATTTTACATCGCTAATCTAACAATACTCGACGGAATGCCCTCTGTAGCAGAGAAGACATGAGCTTTATCAAGTCACCAGTATGGTTTCAGAAAATCGTGCTCTACTGCCGATTCCACTAAAACAGTAGTCGACACTGTAACTCTTGGAGGTGGGAGGTGGGAGGTGGTCTAAGAATACTGCACAACGGTGACACGAGACGTTAATAATTCATCTAACTAGGCTGACTGACCTCGGACAAGGAGACCGCTCGCGAGGATGAAAACGCCTAACTATTTGCTCAGAATAGTCTGCAAATACCTTACAGAGACTTCATATGTAACGCAGAAGAAGGAGTTAAATATTGCTGTACCTTCGCTGAGATACCTCAAGATTCCGTACTGAGTCTCTTTGTATGGATCTTTATGTACGAAGCGACGGTGTCCTGCGGTTAAAGCTGCCATAGGGAGTCAACACATTGATTTCGCCAGCTATCGTAAGTTTTTAGAAACATATTCAAGTAGTCGAGTCAGGCACAAATGTAGTAATTGTTCAGATCAAAGAGTGCTTTAAATATGCAAGTCTTAAACTGGCCGACCACAAAACGGAGGCCTTTTTCATCACGAGTAGAAAAACCGTGGACCATGGTCGGCGATCATGATATTAGATCAAACGTAGGGGTGATACTCGATAACAGGCAGCTTGTTTACTCGTAAAACATAGGTGGAGTATGTGAGAAGAAAAGCGTCATCTTTTCTTATTATGCTGCATCAGTAGCCCTCGAATAAAAGCCATCGGCTGGAAACTGTCATCAGTATGACATAAATGATCCCCGTTCATATTTTTCGCCGACTAGATGAGGAGATTTTTTGCAGGAGACTGACCCTATCACTTGAAGCCGACGCAGAAAGGAAAAGCGCAATGGCGCTATGACAAACTCAGTGGAATATTACCATAAAGGGCATATGGCTTGGATGGCTGACTGATGTGTGGTAAACTTTATCGCAAATGCTATATCGGTTTGGTCATGATAACCTCCTTTTTGCCAAAAGTGTCCAAACTAGAAGACGGTCGTAACGCACACAATCTTCAACTGTAGGCGTCTCACGAAACGGCAAGGTACTCTACCGAATACTGCTTCACTAAGTCAGAAACGTTCAAACTACGGTGAACCGAAAGTGTTAGGAAAATAGCAGAATCACCGGAGTAGTATGAAGTGCCTGGGGGGAGAGAAGCTTAAGTATCCAGGATATGGCTTAGTTCGTAGGCGCATACTTGAAAGACACCAGTAAGGTATGCGAATCGTGGGTGCCAGCGAAACGCTTCCCTGGTATCTATGATAATTCCGAAAAATCATCACTAATCTAAATCACTATCAAAATTTATCGTTTAAATTCGGGAAATTTAAAATGACGAAGGACCGTTTTATGAATTCAATTCAGGGAATCATTTATCATCAGAATCTGAATCTCAGTCTACTAAGGCTTGAGTTATGTACTCGTATATGCCATGTTCTTGAGTTTTTTTTTGTTATGGTCACGTGCAACCGGAAACAGAATCTTTCAAAAGGAAGTTGTTCTATAAATTGCTTTCTACTGAAATGATACTAGAGATGACGTCATTAAAATCTTATGACATGAATGAATAAACATGTAGTCAGCAAAATGTCCACGCAATTCGTCCTTTAAAGTAGAAGTAAGACGAGAATCATCCTTGAGTTTCTCCTTGAATCTTTTCGCGTTGCTTACCATGGTGCCATCATCATCAATCCACATGTTTAGCGCCCGACAGTCTGGCGATTTTCAAATGTGTATCGATCTGTTTGTCCCAGGACGATGTTTATCTGGCTTCTTAAACCTAATTAAGAAAATATTTCGATTCAAATCGTCGAACAACGTATGAGCCTAGACACCACGTCTGCCACGGCGATTGTAAATTGAAGGAAGGAGCGTTGTAATGCGACTGGCAGACGACGGTAGTGTGGTTAAATATTGTAAACAATAGTAGTGGAATATCTCGCAACAATAGTCTGGCATGGATACTCGTATCAATGGATGGACGAGGGAAGGAACTGATTACTTGACTCTTCTAAAGGGTTGTTGGCTTTTAAAGCCCTTCTCAGGAAAGTGGCGGTTGCAGTAGTTAAACGGGTATGTCGAGGCTTAAGCGTATTGAATTTCTTCATTCATGTACATATGTTCCAAGTTAAGCAAAAGAAGGCTACTTTGCGTGGTATTGCGTTTGCACTGATTCCTTAGGGATTAATCTATGGTACAAGCATGGCAAGCCGATGGTAGCAAGTTAAGTGTTGTCCAATCGATACCAGCACTTGCCCTTCATTCTTTCGAGCGGACAGTAGAAGCCCTTAGGGCCAATGCTCCTCAGGATGTAAATTAGCTATGCTTTGAAGAAGTTCAGCCGAAAGGAAGAGCGAAGCTCTTATCGAGTATTTATCAAACGTCTATTGAGGTTCCTGGAATTCACACAGAATAGCAAAATGGCTTTGAATCAAATTAGCATTTTAAGTGCTTGTTTTTGATTTTTGTTGCAGAATATGTAAACTCGAAAGGAAGAAAGCCTCTTAATACCGATTCCTCATTCATATTAAAAGGAGGCTAGGTCTAAAAATAGAGCACACAGCATGAAAAGAGCATGACGTGTTCGCACTTTTTATAAGTACAACAACAGTTGGAGTATGTACGGGTATTATAGACCCGTATCCTGTGCAGAGGATGTCTCTATTTATTATTTGAGGATTAAAATTGCATGAACTCGTATGCTGGGTCGTTGACTCTTGCCGAAGTGGATGAAGTGTAATTACGAGTGATGGCATGAGGACAGCGCTATTAAATTGGGATTAGCCCGCTGAGAGACGGAGGGTAGATGAGCTGTTTTGTTAATGTGCTTTCCTTATTGATCGGTTAGCCATTGTTTGTACATCAAGGATAGGTGAAATACATAAGTACAGAGTCGGTGTTGTGGCAATCTAGTTACGCATATGCATAGATTTTGAAAGTCTCTTGCTGTTTAATTAATAAGTACGGATCGGCCTTATATGAATTCGTCGTAAAACCATTTAAATATTACCTCAATGGAAAGGAACTACCCTACTTCGTATAAGTATTATCAAGTAAATACCAGATTTACTCCCCAAAGACGAATTTTTCATAAATGTTGGATGTACTCTGCCCCAGGACATAACACATAACAAGTAGATAGCACTAAGTGAGAAAATGATTTGTTAAATAGACACAGTGTAACAAGTCTAAACTATTAGCAAATGTAGAACAGTCTACCCATACCATGCCATTAACGACTTAGAACAAAACAAAAGTTACTCTTGGGAAAATAAGTCACTAGGTTCCTTTAATGGCTTCCAAACGTGAACTACAGGCAATGCCTGAAGCGCGAATACCACATTCAGCCTCGAAAGACACGAACTACTTCAAAAATTTTGTTTACAACAAATATGATGTTGAATTTGCCCCTTTGCCAGACAATTCTCTAATCGTTCTGCTAATTAGTCGTAGCAGCGTGTACACTAGACTATCGGTCATTATAATCGAATCAATGCAAGGTTCACCTTATCGGGATGGTGTGTGAATCAAGAAAATGGTCAAGCCTCAAGAGACACTTAACAATTTGTTTGCGTGACAGCTGTGTATCATAGAAGTAATTGTCTAGTACCATTGAGAGTGACTTAAAGATCGACATGATCACAAGATGGGATTTGACTGTCAGAATGCCTCTCATCACAGAAGTAAACAGATTGCATGGGTTGAAGCAATTAAGTCGTTTAATATATGTAAGTGGTGTAACGAGAATTTGCTGTGCGTCGAAAGTTGAGTGGAGCTGTGGGTGAGGTTAAGACAAATCCCACTTTTGGAATAAGGAGATTACTTTAGTTCATGAAGGAGCAACAATTCACGGCTTTGACCAAAGCGTGTCTCCCTTGCTAGTTCCACTTGCTCCAATTTTTGTTTCAAGTTCCTCCCCACTACTGCTACTAATGCACTACTGTGTACGGCTTAAGCTTTACATATACTCAAGCGCATTTAAAGATTTTGGCAATATCTTCATTATCGCCTGCCCTTGTTTTTGCCTAACCTCGAGCTTCATACTTTTCCATATAACCCCAGATCACTCGAAGCCCAATTTTCAAGAGACCATGTCTCAGTAATTAAGGCATTTTTCGAAGATAATAACTCGTCACCGTGATCGCCGAAGAATGGAAATGCTAGATATGCCCTTTCTTTTGTCTAATCGGGGACATCACATTTTTCCATATAACCCTCAGAGCCCTCGAACCTTCAAGCACCTATTTTTCTATTGAAGCATCAAGTATACAGGCATAAATGTTTAAGATATTTTATTAATTATGGAAGAAAACCAAAAGATCCTGATACTTAAGTCGAAGAATGTGGTTTTTCTGCAACTACAATATAAATCCGATCGACCCTCCTTTCTCATATATTATGAATTGGCGATTTAAGGACTTTTCTTCTCCTCTTCGACCAACATACCTTCAATCTATCCTCGAAATTAAGAATTCCATTAAAAGCCACATGATAAGTCGGATTTTCCAATTAATGACCGATAAGGATACAGAAGGGAACAGAAAACAAAAGTATTTCACAAAACTTATCATAAAAGTTTTGTTTGCCTTCCTTCTAGTTCCACTGCAGCTTACAAAGGAGTAAAGTTGAACTTGATCCCATAACGAAGTATGCCGATAATGAAAATGAAAATAAAAGTTGGGGAATCGTTTGAGCACACACTGCCAAAGACAGGAAAAGTTTCGTTGACTTTGTTGTGGGTCAGTTTTGTTGAAACTTCCTCTAGAGTTGCAGTTGCTTTAATTGGGTATTATGGAATATTTCGAATTCTAATAGGATGTTGGGGCACATAATTATGGTATAACCAAACGGGAACTCTACGCCCCTTTCATAACTCGGAGACAACATTCAATTGACTTTGCATGACCAACATCCCATCACTTGACGCTCCATGCAACAGTATCCACATGAGGCTAATTTCAATAAAATCTTTTGGCCGCCTTCCAAAAACTACACACAAAAACCCCAAGGGATTGCGCCCGAGAGCAGCAGCATCCCTTACCGAGTCCGACGTTGCCGAAACATAATTCTTACCTAATACAGGATAATGAAAATGAGTTTGCTCGTAAACCGCATTAAGACATGATATTGTGCAGATGATTCAAAAGACAGTTGGACTTATTCGTTATGTTACGGTCTTGTTGCTGTCAGTCGTGGGGAATGGGAGGAAGATCTGAATTTTAATTTAATGATACGAGAATGTTGTGTGTGTTTTTTGAGAACGCCAATGTAATCATCTGCCATGCATTAGTAATTGAAAGGAACCTGCCAACAATTGAGGACGTGCATGTTTACAACACTCGAATTTCAAAATAAAATCGATTTTTAAACTTTTTTTTCACTTTAAAAAATGAGTAGTAGTGAGAATTATTTTTTTGTTTTAAATTTAAAAAGAAGCTATGAGATGGATATCAACGGATATTGAAATTTCTTGGAGACACTCGAGTGTTAATCTACCGTGCCTTCGGTTAATGGTAGTCAAAGTCACTTCTATGGTGTTTTATACAAGGCAGGCGTTGGAAGCTTGGGTTCATGCATATCCCTTGTTTAGAGGAACCATCTCTAGGGAATTTTACTAGTAGTTTGGATGCAACCATAGTGTCTCAAGTCCATATTTTTTCGTCTTATAGACATTTGCTCAAAAGTCTATTCGATTTTCTATGATCTTGTGCGCCCTGTATACCAGACAAGAACATTTATTATTAACATGTAATGAATCCGATTTTCCGGAATAAAATTGTTTACTTATCTGCACGATTACGAGCGATAAATTGATCGTTAATTTTTTAACTTTGTGCGTGTATACAACATAATTAAATTATATTGCGAACATTATATTGTAGAACAGTAATCCAAGTGTGCTAGGAGCGATGGACGGTTTAAGGGGGTAACTTGTCAAATTAATGTTGTGCTATCAGGTGTAACGATGGATATTCCCTTGTCGTGGAACCAAGTTTTTCATACTGACATACAACATACATCTTCTTCTTCTTCTTTTCCTTTTTCCGGCGTTGTTATGGTCAGAAGTGTAGGACCATAACCTTCCCACTTAACTGCATTCCTACTGGTCCGCTTGTGAGGTCCGCCGGTTTGACCTCAGAAAGTAGCGGCAGGCTTCCCGGTTTGGGATTATTTCATCGCTGGGCCAATCAAATGCTGGTGTTTTTGCATTTGTTTGCACTAATTGTTTTTTTTTTTTTTTTTGTGACACGGGCATGCTCCAGATCTTTTTGTTTGATCTTACTCTTACAACACCGGTGATCTCCAGTCGTGTCAACCCACTGTGCATGTACACTTACCTTTGTGTTAGTTGCCTTTTACGACAAGCGAGAGGTATCGCTGCAGGGATATTCTTAACCCGTCCCTGCACGGAGGACATACAACATACATGATGACATTAAATTGAAAGGTCTTTTTTTTTTTATAACTTTAATAATCTTTATTCATTTTCCCAAATCAAGTTGATTCTTTCCAACGTAGAACGCTCCGATAAAACAGCCAACGTGTTTTCCAAAATTGTTTAGCTCTATTTCCGAAATGTACAGTTTACATAGTGATTCAAGTTTCCATAGAAGACATGGCCTCGAAACGGTGTCTCCGGCGTCGTCTTAGCCAGAAGTCAAAAACCTCAATCACCTCTATTTACTTTGCCTTTAATGACCACATCTTGATTAGCAATCATATTTCCACATTGTTAACACGACTTTTGTTTAAAAGAAATTGAGTGTTCTGGAACTAGACGAGATGAGGCGCGTTTGAGGCCCAAATAGTGTGAATTGGCACACACGATATGCCAACAATATAAACAAGGTCTCTAATGGTCAATCGATAATTTTGGAGTGCTAAATCGTTGATATCCTCGACTTGTTGTCAATCAATTAATCTTTTTGTCCAATAGAAGACTCTGAGACTTCTGAGCTCATGTGAAGAGGAAAATATTGCTGCTGTATCGGGCAATGTTAATGGAGAGCGTGATTTGTTCATTCGCCGCCGTTCTCAGCAATTCGGATTGTGTTACTCAACTTCGTGGAAGATTTTTTATAAGGATTTTGGTCTAAAACTTTACAAAACACAGTTCGTATAAGAACTGAGGCCCAATGATTTGCCACAATGACGGTTTTTCCGCCACCTTTTTTTATTGCCTTCAGCGACAAATCTCATTCAACTACCGTCCGATGAGTAACCTCGGCCAATGCACCCAGAAAATATACTCTGTTTGGTGTGATTTATGGTTCGACTATATTTTTTCCTTTTTTCCAATGACCGGAACAACAACATCATCGTCAATGGCACCCGTTATGGTTCAATGATTTTGAAATTTTTTTTTTCCCCAAAATGCACAAGGTGAACCTGGTTGACATGTGGTATTCGCACAGCACATGAATCTATGGACCAATTGGGCTGTTCAGTGAGCCATAAAAATCTCTAGTTTTGGACCGGTGAAAAGGCCGGCTAGAAATACGTTAAGACATACGTCAATGCCCATAAGTCAGCGTCAATTGTAGCCTTAGAGGGCAACGCTTGTTTTTTTTCTAGCGAAATATCAGTCAATATACTCGAAAAAGTGACTCGAAATCGGACTCGCCGTATGCACCACTTGGCAAGCATTGGTTCATTAACTCTTATGAAAATGTTATACATTTTCGTAATATTTCTTATTTTGTTGACAGTTAAAAAACATCGATTAAAAAATCACTCACGGTGAAAGTGCTGTTGCATTATCGTGGTAAAACAACACATTTTTCTTAGCCAAATGTGGGCGTATTTCCTTCAATTTCTGGCCAAATCGGTCCAATAATTCACTGTAGTGCCCGTGTTTGTTCTTCCTATTTCCAAAAAGTCCATGCGGATTATTCGCTTCGAGTCCCAAAAAATGGTGGCCTTTGCCTTCTTTGGAGCAGATTCACCCCCAACAACCCATTGTCGTTTGGTCTCTGGCGTATAATAATGTATCCCGGTTTCATCAACGACTCGGCGCAAAAACTCCTAAGAATCTCGATTTAAGAGGTCTAGACACTGCTTCGACATTGTCAGTTTTATCGGCTTGTTGTCCATTGTCAGCAATCGACCATCGGGCCGATAGCGTGTAATATGTCACGTACAATATTGATCGCCGTTCCATACTACACGTCTACGACTTCTGCTACTTCATGCACTTTTGTTCGTTGATCAGTGAAATTGATGTCGTGGACTTGTTCAACCATTTCTTCAGTAACCACGTCTGTCGGGCGGCCTGTGCGCTGCTCATAAAAACAGATGTACGACCACTTTTAAATTCGTTAAACCAATATCTAACGTTTGTGAATGATGGTGAAAGGTCTTCATAGATATCATCCAACTTCGTCTTTACCATATTTCATCACATTTTGTTCCATCCAAAAATAAAAAGCGAATCACGGATCGATATTGCGCTTTTTTAATTTTTTCGAAAAAAAACAAAACTAACCTATGAATAAGTCTAAAATGTTGTGTGATGTCGTTTGACATATATCGGTACAAGACAGTAATGCCAAATTCCCTCAGCAACGCCATCTGTTTTCAAACACAGGTAATTATTGATCGATCCTTTTAAGTTTACTTTCAGAACCATAAGTTCGTATTCAATTTCATGTTGGTAAACATACATTGTGTATCTTAGTCATGCTGATAAACATGTCTGAAACATGCTAGTAAACATGTGTGTAACCTGCTGACCGAAATGGTTGTTTAGTTTGCTGTCAGCTAGCAAAGTTTTAATGTGGGGATTGGTACGATCGGGGTTTTCAAATACATATACATATCTGTACGTTTTGAATTCAACTGATTCGTTTGGACTGATGGGTGTGGCTGGGTGCGGACATACGAATACGTACGGTCGTGAACTTATTTTCGTGACTCATAAAAACTGCAAAGTAGAGCTGTTAGGGCTGTGGTAACAGAGACATTAGGGTTTATTCTTAAGAAGTACTACATGGAGTATTTGAAGTTGGTAGTTTGACCAGTCGCACCCAAGAACCCATTTTTTCATTCAGTCGGAGAGTCATTTACTCTGCAAGGTTGATTTCAAAGTCGTCCATACTCTTCAATTGGTTGTACATGGAAACCACTTTTTACCTTATATCTTCAAATTCATCAAAGTGAGAGATAATGGTAAGATAAAATTAAAACAGGTTCTTCTGCAACAAGAGGTTCTTGAACAAGCTTCAAAGTTATCCTCACAATCCCTTTTAAATTGTCAATGATTTCACCATTCTTACTGTCACCATGTGAACATTTTTCATCCTGTCCAGGATGTTTAATTTTTCATTCGGGATCCACTAAGCCATAAATATATTTTTCCGACATGAATTGCAAACGTAAATTATTTGCTTTTACCAACTTGTCAGACAGGATGCGTTTTTTGATGAGCGATGCGGTTTATTGACGTTTCATTCCTCAGACATGCAGTTTGTTCCTATAATTTCTATTGAACCCAAAACTAAATGAATTACGTTCCTATTGTTGTTCTTTTCTTCAACAAACAAGAAAAAAGCAGCTTCTCCTGTTTACTCGTCACTTCTTTGGAAGATATATTTATAAGATAAAGTATTATAGTTTTAACTCAAAAGCACGTACTTGTGGATATCTTTATCCGAGCTTCGAGGGCACAACAAAATGTAGAGAGCCTCTCCAATAATAAGCAGCTAATGGAAGAAACCGATTAAGTTGGCCAGAACCGACGACGGCTTTTATCCCCCTGAAGCCCTTATGGGGATACAATCTAGTGCTTAAGCAAAGTAAGAAAAAACTAAGTAGGAACAAAAAAGAAACTTTCCCTATCGTTCTTCACAATCAACCTTTGCCCGGGTGCCTATTCAATTATGGAGGGAAAACTTTCCGGACGAAACTTCTCAAGTGGTGGTAGATGGTCGCAACCCTTAGCTTTTGCACATAAACGCATCCCTAATGGAATAATAAAGTTATTTTAATTCAAAGATTAGAAAAAAAAATGTTGGGATAGAATTCAAGATACAAAGATATCCCAGCAGACGTGTCTGATGGAATTATAGCATAACAATGACTGAGTAATGAACGTTCGTCATGTGTTGAATGCCAAGTGGAGACATCTGCTGTCGACATGATGTTCGATATGAGTAACCCTCGTTCATCCTGAACCGAATCATTGGAATTAATTGATACACGTCGCCGCTCATAATCAATATGTTTTTATGTAGCATCGGTGATGATGCATGATTTGAATCCTTCCGATTGCGTGTGCGTATGTGAAGGCGTGCTTTTGATGAATGCCTTTGATGTCAGTGCTTAATCGATAAGGTGGCCCTATATAGTCGATAATTTTTCTTGAGTTGAACTACATAAACAGAAGTCTGCATACAAATAAATTGCGACTTTGTGAAACAAGATATTTGCAAGAGACGATTCCACGGATATACAACTGAATTCCAGTCGCATGTTTCAATATCGTCCCCAGATACTTGCTTAAGTCCCCGCAGGCTACAAATGTAATATTTCTATCAGACTCGACATCATCGAAACTAAGCTATGCTTTCGTTCTCTCCATCTTATTCTGTAGGAAATTAGCATTTTAATTTACAATCAGTCCAAAGTGCCCTCAGGAGCTTGCATAGATAGCAAATTGGAAATATCGAATTTTTCATTCCCTTTCCCTAGGGGACGTTCTGTAAATCATTTTGGGAACAATGTGGTCTTGTAAAAATGCTCGCAAATCAATGTGTACGGATCGTAACATGTATCCGTTTGATGCATTTTGATATTTGACTTACATATTATCCTAATGAGTTTGTTATCGACATTACGATGAACTCGTTCATTATTGATAAGCATCGGGCAAATTACGATGACCCGAAAACCGCTCATCTACACTGGGGACAGTAGGGAAATGGATAATTCGTTTGCAATTAGGATTCAAAATTTGTGACAATAAACTAATTGCATTGGAAAGTTAGCGCCATAATGCGAAAACAATTAGTTTTCCTATATCCTGTTTGCATCCATAATGTCAACATTGATGTTTTGAGGATTCATCAGGGTCACAAATGTGTATGTTCAATATCACTATTTGGTACGAGACTAGTAATCGATGAATGTGGATGCATGCATATTTAAGCAAACATCATTTGCCTTGCTTTAATTCAATATTAAAATGTTTTTGATTCTAGTTGATCCACCCAATGGCAATTGTCACTATTTAGTTTAGAATTATCACATTAAGGCCTTGTTAATAGTCGTTCTGATGACTAGAAGCATTCAGTATTTATTTTATACTCGTAGGCTTGAAAGGTTTCCATGCCGCCGTGCAAAATCGGTCTTTTATTATTCTGTGTTTGATATTCTTAGTCATAGAGGTCATGCCAAATCGTCTGTAATGTGATTCCTGGGTTGAGCCTAAACTTGCAAATTCTATTCTACTTTAGCTAGTGGGGTTGGGCGTAATAGATTCTGTAGTCCTTAATTTTTAAAACACAGGAAATGTGGATGATGGCATAACTATTACTTATGGTTAGTCTCGATGGTAACAAATATGATAGTGTGGGGGATAAACATCTTTCAAGCAGTATGGTCAGTACTAAAAAGTGTAAAGGAAATGACGAAAAAACCAGGCAAAGATGGGCAAGCTTTGGTTTGAGAAAGATTGCGAGGAAAAAAAAAACAAACCCATAATGTTCTAAGGCTTCAACCCCTGGAAAATACCGAAGAAATACTCCCACAAAAGGGTAGATGGGCTCATCACAACTATGGTATATGTATTAATGAATCTATCCCTGATGAATGGAAAATCTCAGTCATCATTCACGCATTTAAAAAGGAATATCGCTGCTATCAAGTTGTTACAAATATGTGGTAAGGAAATATTCGGCGAATACCAGTGTAGCTTCATGAGGAACTTTTCGATGAAGGATCAGATTCTAACTATATGATAGCCTTTAGAAAAAAAATGGGTTTCCATATAGTTCACCAACTATGCGGTGTATGCCTCTATAAACCGATCGAAGATTTATCATGTCTTGGTAAAGCAAGCTATCCGCGGCGAATTTGTTCTTGAAAACCTTGCCATCCATTGACGAAATGTTCGAAGAAACACAGCCAAGAACACTGAAATCTGTTCGCGAACACCTCCACTAATGGCGAACATTTTTTGGAAGTGAACAAATTCGCGGTTAATAGCCTGCTTAAGGCCGGGAATCCCGAAAAAGATGGTGAAACTGATACAAGAACGTCTAAAGGGAAACAGAGTACAAGTTAAGGTACGAAACGCGTAACCTCAAACAGTCGAGCCATCTGACGAATGAAAATAAGGGCCACCACTTCCTTTTAATTTGGTGCTAGAATACGTAACGGGATCTTTTCAGGAAAACGAGATTACGCTCACGATCTAGACTTTCCGTTAGATAGTGAGAAAACAGTTAACAGAAACGCGGAAATTCTCATATTGGCAGAAAAGCAAGTAGGCTTAGAGGTAAATGATCATGATCATCTCTGACTAACTTGAATCGACCCAAACCTCACACCTGACTGTACCCAGTAAACGTTTTGAGATAGAGGTTGAGTTCAAATATTTGGGAACCGCACTGACTACTAAAGACGACATAAAGATTGAAATAAATAAAATGGGCAATGAGCAAGGTGTACTTCTCAATCTTTTTGTCGCAATGTCAGAGTACATATTTATAATACTACAATAATGACAATGACATCCTACAAATGTGAACTTGATCTCTGACTAAGAAGGAGGAAAAAATGTCGAGTCACTGAAACAACGAGATCTTAAGGAGAATCTACAACAAGCAAATGGAGAAAACTACACAGGCATTGTCCGTTGAAAAATCTAGAAGACTAAGATAAGCAGGACAAGTAGAACGAATGTACAGTAGAGAAACAATCAAAAAATATTTAAAAGAGAACCCGAGGGAAAAAGACCATCGAACGGCTGCTCTGTAGATGGGAGGACAATATAAGGATGTACCTAGAAGAGATGGAAAAGAACAGCGAAACATGGAAGGAGCACTCTCATGACGATCATGACTCAGAGCCGATCAACGAAGCTCTGACTTTTTTTTTTTACCCTTAAAATCGTCTAGTACATGCCGGGCAAGATACAATTGTGGGCAGTTTTATTAATTTTTTTTTAAAGAAAAGTGTTTATAAAAGCCATTGAAGCTTATGATGAATATGTTCCATCTCAAAGTTGAAGAGTTCGTTTCAAAAGTTTGTTCAAACAAGGACCGTGTAAGACCAAAGAAAGGGCGAATATGCGAATTGCAAACATATTAGATCAAGACTCGACTTAAACACCAAATGGTAGGAGCATTGAAAACTAGTCGAACAACTGTTTCTAAAAGTTGAAAGTCGTAGGAAAGATCCAAAAAGAAGGAAAAGGTTTTTTTTTCAAAAGTTGCGCCTAGATATCAGTAGTGAGTTATTTCCAAATGCTACCATTTTTTCATTTCCTTTTTGACAATTGTAAGGAAGACATACATACATACAGCTATGGACAAAAAAATAAATACAGCTGAAGCCATTGGATAGATAGATATATTTTAACAAAAGTTTGAAAGTTTGCGGCAAGTTTCTTTTTGTGAAGTATTCCTACAATAATCAGGAATGTATTTATGTATTTTTAAAGCATCTTGCCATGTTATAATGGGAATAAAGGCTGAAAATGTAAAAAAAGTCGTCTTTTGATATGGACAAAAAAATAAATACACTTCATCAAATTTATTATTTCACGAAATTTATTCATACGAGCAAACAAGTCATGGTAGGATTTGTTAGTATTTGTTAGTATTTTGTCGCTTGACCTTTATTTTTTGTTATTTGTTCTACCCTCCTCGGCATAGAATCAACCAACTTCCGACATTCCTCAACAGGTATAGAATTCCATGCCGACTGCACTGCCTGCCAAGTTCGCTTTTGTTTTTTGGATTTTTTATAGAAACTGCATCCTTGACCTGCTTCCACAGATTTTCTATTGGATTTAGGTCCGGCGATTGAGCAGGCCACTCCAAAAGAGCAACCCTTTTCGCAGCAAACCGTGTGTTTCCGATCGTTATCTTGTTGAAACGTCCACACCAAAGGCATTTCTTGCTCGGCATATGGTAGCATTACAGTTTCAAGTATTTGAGTATATGTTTTCTTTGTCATAATTGTATTAATGAGGTGTATGGGACCAACACCATACCACGAGAAACATGCCCATACCATAATGCTACCACCACCATGTTTGACCGTCTTCTTGGTGTATTTTGGATGCAGTTCAGAATTGGGTGGACGTCTCACATTGTGTCTACTATCCGATCCGAACAAATTAAACTTGGATTCATCACTCCAAAGGATATTTCGCCACTTTTTAGTGCCCTCTTCCATGATTTGTGCTGATCAGCAAATAACATCCTTCGTCTTTTATTTTTTTTACTGATTAGTGGCACTTTTCTTGGTGATCGTGAGGGAAGATTATACTCCACTAATCGTCTTCGGACAGTCCTTGAACTAATTGGCAAACTATTCTCCTGCAAAATTTTCCGCGACGATAAAAAAGGGTCTTTTTTTGATTCCAGCACAATTAAACGACCCTGCTTTTGCGTTGTTTTTCGTGGCCGTCCTCTATTTTCTCGCGCTGGTTTATCTCTAAGTGCATTTTGTACCATCCCTAAAGAACAATCTATCGTTTTTGCGATTGAACGGTACGAATATCCTTCGCTTTTCAACTTTTTTATGATCTCCCTTTTGTCATCGGAACAATGCACGTTACGTCCCATATTTCGCTAATAAAACAATTAAATATTATTCGTTACTTCACTGGTATTCAATATTATAAACCTTTTCCGCTTTCCGATAGTAAAATAATTTCGTAACACTTTGTTTTTACCAGATACATTTCGCTACCAATGTGTGTATTTATTTTTTTGTCCAGACAAAAGAGGACACAAACTGACATTTCAGAGAAATTTTTGATAACGGTAAATGATCCTGCTTTCATTCTTCGGGTGTATTTTATTCTCGATGTCTACCTACTTATCACGAGATAGCGTTGTCCTCAGTAAAGAGAAAAAAGGAGAAAATAACAGAATTGTGTGGTAGAGTGGGCTGTATTTATTTTTTTGTCCATAGCTGTATGTACAATTTTAACTATGGGTAGCTACATGCTAGAGAAACTGATGAACCTTTAAAAAAATAACAACGTATCTTGAAACTCGTGGTTTTTTAGGTGTAAATAATCGACGAAATGAGTCAAAACGAGGAGAGCCTCTATATTTACATGAACTGGTCATATAGACCACCCTTCGATTACTCGATTCGATTACTTTCTTTGGGCTTCTTTGAAAACTAAAATCTGTGTTAATAAGCTAAAAACGGTCGGATCAAACTTAAAGAAAAATATGAGCGATTCACATATACATATTTCAGCTTCATGGAGTTACTGTGGCTAAATGCTTTGCATATGTCGCACTACATCCCATGGATCTCTGTTAAAACTCAAAATAGAATTAAATAAAGTGGGTGAGATGAACTATCTCCAATTTTAGGGCGCTTGTCCCGTTTGTATTGTACGGCTTAGTGCAAGCACTTGGGCTTCACATTTCGAATTTAATCCAACCGAATAATTTCATGTTGCAGAAGAAACAGAAAATGTATTCAATTTGCGAGTTTTAATTAGCTGTCAAGTGTAATTGGAGTCGACAATAAGTACAACATCAAAACTGTAACTGAACTTACAAATAACGTCCTGAATTGTTGAATGCAGGTCAACAGAATTCGCTTGATAACCCATTGTCTCTAAAAGAAAAGTTTTTCATGCTGTTTCTGCAAGTGTCTAGAAATCGGAATAATGGCACAGTGTCGAGGTGCCAGGGATTCTACGGGAACCACAGTTTCCTGTTTGAAATGATTTCCGACCAGAAAAGGGGTGAACTGAAAGAATTGGGTGAGCTGTTCGAATCGACCCAATTCTGAAATCATTTTTACTTTCCCTTCATTCTTTACCCTCAAGTGCATCTTTCATTAACTTTCGTAACACAACAATACAACGAGGACAACAGTAAAGGCAAAAGAGGTCAAATCTCTACATTCAGAGGATATTAATTAAATATCCTTGTGCTTGGTTTTTGTTCTCCGAAACCAGATAGCTTTTCAATTCATATTTCCATTTTAAATTCAATGAATTTAATTAGTGCTTGAAAAGGAATCATAACAGGTGTTTTAAATTGATTTTCTTCTTCCTTTTGTGATAATGAAATATTTCTTATCTTCTTATCTGACATTGCAGATGTAAATATGAATTGCAGATTATACTTTTTCTGACTTTGGGATTCGAAATTTTAATTAATTGGGCAACTTAATTTGCAGCCGCCGACCTATGTACCAAGAATAATCTACCCCTCGTAAGGAAAACGGAAAACTTTATTCGTTCAACTCGATTGAGAGATGTCCTTTTTATAATTGTGGTCTACCAGTTTTGTGGGCGAGTTCAAGGATGTTTCTTGCTCGTTTCATATTTGTACTTAAGAAGTTTTAATTGAGTGCTATATCGGTCCGTTTTCAATCTAGATCATTTTGTAGAAGGATACAGTATCAAATATCAGCTTAAAAATCAATATACGAGTATGTATTCCCACTTAAGGTCCTTAAGCCTATATGATACAGATGCCATTTAAGATATATTCGTATTCATATTCAAGCATGATTCGGAAATGTTACCAATGAATTGAAGAATGCGCTCCTAAGAATGGGAAGGTGCACCAAATAAGGATGAAAAGTAATCTATGGGGACCTACCGAGTTAATTAAATGTCATATACTTTTGAAACTTTCGTTGTGAAAATTTCACAGACAATAATAAAATAATTGTTACGTGCTGATGGCGACGTTTTACGAACTTAGCAGACAGTACGTGATAACTTATCATGGATTTGAAATTTTTTTGAGATTTGAGATAGACGTAAGTGGATTTTCCTTTACTTATTTCAAAGGTCTTATTAACAACTCACAGATCCATTCAGGCCCGTTTTAAATCGATGCAACAGACAAGAGGATTGTTTCGTTTCAGGGTCTAAAGACAATATCCTTCGTCAGGTCTATCAAGAAAATGATTGACTAGAATATTGACGGGATTCCTGATGAAAAACCAAAGCCCACATTAACGTCCTTAGAAATGGTCTGTTAAACTGCCTCAGGTTATATCATCGAGACGATTTTCAATATTGAAAGTGCTTTGAGACTGTACAATTTATTGTATTTATTTTATATAAGTCTATTTATATAATCACTTTCTAAGCTTGTCCATTTCATTAGCATACCGATAAGATATACACTTAAAGTACGAACATTACCAATTTAAAAAACTAACGAGTTGAAAATAGCTTTATAGCCTCAGGCCTTATGAGATCCGAGGGCTTTGCGTATTTCTCCGATTATTCTCTGACGAACTTCCTCTTTAACCCTGGAGGCTTCTTCCTCTTTACACTTTGTCTTCTGTCGCGCTTCTTCATCCTCTCCTTCCCTTCTTTCTGTTTCCTCATTTCTAGCCTCTGCTATTTCCAGAAGACGACTCAAATTGGCAATAACACGTTCGTCTTCAAGAACTTGGTCTGGTACTTGTGGTAATTCTAATTTAAATAGATCCCTAAAATATGAGAAGCACAATTCACAGAGGTAGTCTCTTCCTAGCTAAGAGAAAAACAACAATGTTAGTACAACCCAAAATTATGTAAGCAAACCTTAAAGTCGGGAAAGAAACGAATGACAAAACTGTAGTCCGGTAATATATGTTCCGTGTAAGTTCTTAATACGTCTCTACACATATAACATGGTGTTAGGAAAATGTTGCTCACTTCCTGGATAATGGAAACAAAGATTAAGAATATCCATAGGCTAAGCCAACTAGAACCAACCCAGATACTATCACCTTCAAACATTTTTTTTTCACAAATTTCTTATTTAAAAAAAACAAAAAAATAAAATTAGTAAAGCAAAACACAAACGAACTAAGTGAACAAAAACATATCAAGTAAGCAACAGTGCCACGAGAGTCCTGTTACCCTAGAGCAAACACACTAAGCTGGAGATGCATTTCTTATGTATTGTTTAAAACGTAAATTTACAACTTGTCTTCTGAGATATGAACGAGTTTCAAAACTTGAAATGTTTCAATGTTGACTTTCTCTAATGTTTCTCTATTCTTTTCGCTAAATTTTTTGTTGGCTGCGAAATATTTATGGCCAGAGTGAACGTCGATGTCGGGAAAGGCGATTCTGTTGCTGATCTAGCAGTTCCTATACGACGTTGAAAAGCTTGGTCAATGTAAGTACGGTTATTGTTGCTAAGAGTATAGCTGAAGAACCAAACCTCTCGATTCCCCGTCGTGTACAGGGAGTTGGCCTTTCTGCCACCCCAATTTTGCAAATTTGGGCATACATTCAGCAATCGGAAATGGTTCCAAATTTTGGCGAAAATTTCATCCTCAGTGAAGAAGCACATTTTTTATTGAACAGCATCATGAACAAGCAAAATTGAAGTATTTGAGGAGCAGTATAAGAGCCTCCTTTTCACTCGGAGTAACTTACCGTTTGCTGTGGATAATGAGCAGGTGGTGCCTTTGGGCCTTACAACTTTCGAAACGAGGGGGGCGGACGGTGAAAGTCAATGGCCAATGGTTTAGGGTCTGATATTGAGTTCTTGTGGTCTCAATTGTATGGAATGGATCTGGACGAAAGGTTTTTTCAGTAAGAGGACACGGCATGCCATCATCGGGCATTTGATCGGAATCGTTACACGAAAAGGAACCGGCACGTGTTATTTTCGAAGAGAAGTTGCGGAATAGCCGGCACGACTCTGCGATTTAAGGCTCTTAAACTTTTTTTTGGCATTAGTTTATGGCAACAAGCAAATGCCAGGGACCAACTTGAGACCAATACCATGCAAACTATTTGCTTTACCAGTTTATGGAACAGAATCATACGAAATCGGATCTCTTGGATCAAGTCCTGTAAACGAAGCAGAGGCGACCATTTAAATGATGACATTTTTAAGACATAAAGGTAAAGAAAAAAAAAATTCTATCATAACTTACACAGATTTGAATGATTTGACGCTCCCGTAAGGGCAGTTTATTGGCTTCCAAAATTTGCCAAAGTATTGTAACTCTAAACTTAAATAAGCTTAATATCTAGTAGGGGGAAAACGATTAAGGAGAATGTGAATAACGAGCACATTTCTAAAACAGAATATGATGAGATGTAGGTCAAAGAGAGTGACCCATGTTAGCCGGAGTTCGCTCGATGAAAGTTAATGCGGAAGAGGGGCACAGACTAATGGTTTTGGGGATTGGTGTTAAGGAATCAGTTGAAGCAGTGGGCGGCACTAAATATTACCGTAAAGCAGATAATGCTGGTTGTAGGTTAATTATTTTAAACGAACCTCTTAGGCGGTAATTATAAGTACCATTCAAGGGAAAACCATGAAAACCACGTTGAACCACTTCAATGCGCGCAGTGTGAATATCGTGAGAGGGGGACTAGACTTGACTAGCATATTCAAGAAGGGACATAAGGAAGGTAGTATATAAGAGTTTCGTGACGTAAGGATTCGAGAATGTCTTGGACCAACGTTTCCCAAAGCCAATGGCGGAATTGACACATTTGATAATATAGTCGATGTGAAGTTTTACTTCTTTGCCATTTTGAAATTAGTGATTGATTAGTTGCTGTCAATCGACCTTTTAGGAACGTATGGTGAATTGGGGAGAAGAAGGGCTTCCATCACATTGTGGACAATACTCTCATAGAGTTTGGGAATTCAAAAGAGTTTAGCAATGGGATGACAGTTGGAAATCTCAGTCTTTCGTCCTTTATAGTGGATTGGGATTTCCACAGGGACGTTTCTCCAAAGCCGAGGAAAAAGTTTCTTTGAAAATAACTTTGAAATAAGGCCGTAAGGAGTAGGAGAACTATAGCGAAAAGGTAGTCAGAACCGGACGAGTAGTCATCCTTTATTTTACGTATTTTCTCGATGACTAAGGCAGGAGTCTTTCATATGACCAAAGTAGTCATGATTGGGTTGAGGGTCCTGTTCAGACTTTAGAAGAAATGGGCAAAAAAGTTGGCAATTATTTTCGAATCATAAGAAGTAGTGTTGGTAAAATTAAAAGTAGAGATATAGTTATCAGCATTTGTTTTTGCATTTATAAAACTCTTGGGGTCAGTGATAAGAGAGGATTAATCTTGGTTAAGATATCGAAGGTAGAGAGATTCGCAAATGTTTAAATTCCGTATAAGACCGATTAGTAGAAAGGTAGGAAGCAGAGCGGGATTAAAGCCGTTCATTTATTTTGTAGTTCCTCGGTATATCAAGGAGATGAGGTGCAGTTCTTTTGTAGGCTGATGACTTTGGAATAGAATAGGGCCAGAATATCATCTAAGGACATATGATTGTTAGGATGTTCGGACATGCAAGCAATACGTATTTTCGGATTGAACAGTAGTTGTCAAGTAAAAGTGTTAACGATAAGAGTAGATACAAGGTAAAAAGGCAGAGGTTAAAACATGGTAATAAAGTAGTTTTCAGTATCAGATGAGAGGATGAGGTCAAATAGTCGATTCATGCTTTTGGTGATGTTATTGAATTTGATGAATTGAAGACACGCTTAATAAAAAACCTCTTACTCAAGTGAGTATGGAACTTAAGAGTAATTAGAAATTTGCCGTAAAGCTTTTCTCTAAGTTGGTTGTACAATATAGCCAAAGGGAAGCTTGCTCAACTTCAGTGATTTTATGGTCCTGATCCTTCCTGATTCGAACTATGTGCCATCGAACCACCAATACGTTTCCAACTCGGCGAAGTCATTCCTTTTATATTCTTTAGATTACTTCTGAAAAGAGTAGATGGAATGCTATACGAATATGTATCTTTGTCAATAAATAAGTGGGAAACAAGTGAGCACATTTTCTCTTATGGCAGTGACACTTTATATATGTGAAACTTGGTCTTTGGCTAAGAAGGAGGAAAACGTATATCGGGGCTTTGAAAACAAGATTTTTAGAGTTCATGAGCGAAGAAGCAGGCGAATGGAGAAAACCAAACGATCAGATGTCGAGGAACTTTATTCAGTCCAAGCATTGTGCGAGTATTAACATCATGATGACTTAGATGGGCAGAACACAAAAAGGAATGGACAGTGGACCTTATGGTTCTATATTTTGTAACATTGAAAATCATAGAGAGCTTTGACTTAAGGTAGCTTGGGCGGTTATCATATATGTGGTGTACCTATGTATACGACGATGAATCGCTCATCAAGTATTCCTTTCCTGTTCAAAAATTCTTTCCCTAATAATTTTGAGAGTTTGAAGATAATTCACCAAATATAATCTTTTTTTGAAATTGCAAATGAATACTTCTTCATTGAATATAAATAAATATACGAATAGGGTGTTATTGGCTAAAGCTATCTACCATGTTATTTTTATTTATTGCCTGGTTATTTTACTTAACATTTTTTTATGTTATAACCTTGTCTTTCTTATACACATTTATGTAGTAAATAAAGTAAAATTTAAATAAAGTTCTTGAATATAGAACAATGACTACACATAAACTTTTCTAGTCTAGGACATTATCTGCATCGTCTTCTAAAAGTTCAGGAAAACTCCATTCCAGTACGATCTTAAAAAAGTAGAAACAGTTATCGCAAACATGTTCTTTTTCCACCTAAAAAAAAGTTTAATTAAAAACAAGAGAAAATCAGCTCGACCTTTTTTTAACAAACCTCAAAAGAAGGAAAAAACAGAAGCAGTTTGCTATAGTCTCGCTTTTCCGGCTTAATGTGGGCTTCAAATGTCTTGTTACACATAAAACATAATATGCGGACAATTTGGTTCATATCCTGCCCAATGGCGAGGGATATACGAGTATGAAAAAACTCATAAGTATAATCATGAAGCAAAAAAATTATGCAACTAACCCAAATAGTGTCTTCATCAATCGTGTTATTATCAATCATTTTATTTGACGACTAACAATAAATACGAACAAAAGAAAAAAACAAAAACGGACGAATAGACCGAGGAACTAAGACAAGGGGCTTGACCCTATGACTGCCTCCAATCGCGCCGATGTTTGACAGCGAATTCTGTTATATCCATGTGGGCATATGGCTCATTAAGCTGGAAATACATTTTCTCCTTAAGTACAATATGTCTTACTCAAAATCCATCCGATATCGTCTTATCGTCTGAAAAAATGGAAATTTATTTTTATTTCACTTCAACAGCTCAGGTAAAGAGTAAGAACATATCGTGGACCCACAACAAGGTAATTTCAGATCATAATATTAATCCACAAATCCATTAAGACCCATTAGGAAACCAATAAGTAGCAACATAGTCTTCACAGTTCCTATTAGCTATACAAACAAATGTTATCCATTTCAACATGTGCGTCACATATTTTTGATCAAGGTCGGGTAACGATAAGAGTCAACTAATTTTCTTGAATACACTGCCGACACCAGATGGTGGCACAATCCTTTTTACCACATATTGTGTATGGAGGCAATAGTATGGTATAGATTGTATGATGTGTGATATATGTATGTTTACTTGTATTTTTGGTTTCAAACCAAGTCCATAAGCAGAGAGAATGCAATGGAAACATCTACCTAAAGACTATAAGTTCTTTTAAAATTGCATTGACACTTTTAACTCATCTGGGGCCTATTTACCGTCACCATTTAATATTCTATTTTCATTGAAGCTGAGGAAGTTCATTGAAGTAAAGAGTGCACTTAATAAATTATTTAATTATTTGATAGATTGTGTTGGAGACTAGCTTTATTTAGTCTTCAGACATCATTTATATCATATTTTTTTGTAGCTGTAAGTTACGTATACTTTTGACACAAAATGACATTGACCATTTGCTTTTATCAAATATTTTACACAAATTTAAAGATAATTTTCAAATTCGAAGGGCGTTATCATTTTTTTAAAGATTTTTTCTGAGACTCAATCTTTTGCTCTTCTTCCCTCCGCTGTTCCTCTTTTTCTTCACCTAGTTTTCTAGCCTTTTCAAATGCAAAAAAAAAATACCGAATTAACGATCAGTTGACAAGATGTTCATAATATTATCTTCTGGAACAGGTAGTCCTTTCTTGGCTTCGGTAAGAAAGGCTAAAAAATAGTTATTTTGGAAGCGAGGAAGATATTTTTTTGCGACTGAATAATGTGGTAAAAAAGGTTATCTGCTGTCTGCTAATACGTTTTGACATGCGTACCAGGTAACGAAGAATATGCCGTTGGTTTGCTTGTCATTGTTAGAGATAAAGCTTCATGGGGAAGAAGTACGAGGGAGAACTACTTCAACTTGTCATTGTATGAATTTAATTTTTAATATGAATTTGTTTAATATAAATTCATTGGCACCAACGAGAGAAGAGAACTAGTTAGGAGAAATAGCGGAACTGAACTGCTATTGACAGAAGGTTGTGCTGACATTCAAGTTTGTCTTAAATTCTGGTTTCCTACTATAAGACCATTAAGCTGGAAATGCATTTTTTAATCAGTTCAAGTTACACAGAAAAAGAGAAAAATATACGTTTCAAATGGGATCATTATCTTATTGCTTGACATCCATTTAAAACCAATTCAACATTTCAATTCCTTTGCCTTTTAGTATCTACTGACAAATGATACTAACCCCATGACAGATCGATTTGAGAATTTTCTTTTCACCAGATGCTTCCTCGTCTTTGAGATAATGTTTAACCGAGCGTAGTGCAATTGATCTACGGCGGATTCAATTGACTGCATGGGTATGGAAGCCAACAATATCTAAAGAATTTATGTGTAAGTGGATAATTAGGCTTGTAATTTGTAAAACCTCCACGTAATCTGACTGACTTACGCCGCTGGTAAGCGCAAATTGATGACCAGAAGCGCTTAAATCTATTGTAGCAGTTGATGTCAGAGAGATTAATGAATCAATTAGAGATAATCCTCTCGTTAATCGTCATCTGCTTGCGCGGCTTGCCCTATTTTTTCTGTTTTCTGCCGATATCATTGCAACATGGACACATCCATACGACCGTCAGTCAGTAAGTCGTGACAATACCAGTAAATGATAGTGGGGTCGCGGGGCTCTCCATCAGACTTACTATAGTAATTACACAAATCACCCCAACTGGTAGCTCATCCGTAGGCTTGTCGTGAGCGTCACGGTCTTGTAAAACTCGAAATAGAATCGAAATTGTTTGATTTCGTTAGTCAGCAATGAATGCTTTACGTTCTTGCTACTTGAAATGTTGTCGGTTATATGAGAGCAAGGACTACTCAATTTTTAGTAGTTATTGACTACACTTTTTGCTTTCGTGTGTCATTGTTTTCTTCAAATGATTTTGTATTGTATTTTAATACAAACCTTTAGACTTCTCCCGTGATCTGAAGGCTCCATGAAAAAGGCTTGCATTTTTATCATGGCAAAGTTCACCAATGAGCAAAAATTACTAAAAAATTAAACCGAAATTGGAAATGGAAGTCCATAACTTTAACAGCGTTTAAATCAATTTTCCATCGCATTAGTCGTCTCACCAGACAGGCTTTGCAAGCTCTAGTGAATAAATTCGAATCAGCATTTAGTTTTAGTTCCAAATACATTTTTATTAATTTTTTACTTAGAATAAACTTACGCGGGATAAAAATGCTTAAATGCTAGCTTAAATGTCTTAACTAATTCAGGAGACCTTACTGGTCCTATACGGACGCTGTAAAGTAGACGGTTAAAGCTGTGACTATGATAAACTTGTTCTCTTCAAAATCATCTTCAGTGATGAAACTAATGTTTGGCTCAATGACCTTATCAGTAAGCAAAATATGTATAGCAGGACAGTAACGAAACCACATGTGCTTCACGGAACTCCATTGCATCCACAGAATGTGCCGGCCTTGTGTGGATTTCTTCACGGAGGTGTGATTGTGCCGTATATTTCCGTCGATGAAAACGAAAACATGTTACAAGAATAATTTCGGCCAGAACTAGATGGACTGGATAATTTTTTTTTGTGGTTCGCGCATGTTTAAGAGTTACGCTCTTATGGTGTTTGTCACACAACCTAGACGGGGTGCAGATGGTTTATGTCGAAGATGTTCGTTCACTACTCTCCGCGGGTGGTAATCCTAGATAGGATTCGGGAGATTAGTCTGAATTTGTCTCATTGGTTGTAGTTCACAGTAACTTTTTTGTTTCCATGCCATTAAGGCATTACATATATTGAAAATGCAAACACAGAGTATGAATTTTGAAGTGATCTTATACTGCGAGTGTTATGCCTTCGCCAGCATTTTTTTTATCATCTCTCATTCACAACTGAAGTTACTGCACAGTTTTTACGTATAGGAGTTGTTCTTGGCTGTGGACAGACTTGAAATACAGAACTTCACAGAGTGGTCAAAACTTGACTCCATTGAATTGATCGCTCCAAGCATGCAAGCGGTGGTCATATGAATATGATCAAATTTCATTTAATATATGCATGTACTATATCTGAAAGATGTGGAACTTGGTCTCTTTGGCATTGCTCGAGTAATAAAATCACTTAGACTAAGATGGCAGGCGACGTAGATGGGAGCACATTACAAAAACGAACCTAGAAGAGATGCAACAGATCAGCAAAAGATGGACCAGACTCATGGCAAGAAGACTTAGCGAAAGGCTGTCATCAAGGCTCTGAACTTCTGAGTTCCAAATGGCCGGTAATAAAAATAATAGTACTACAATATCTGAAGCAATTCTCAGCACAATTATTCTGTATTTTGTTTACAAAATTGTTATGTGTTTATTGAAAAATCCTGTTTCCATTTGATTAAAAAAAAAAAAAAAAAAACTAAACTCAAATTACATGACAGAAATTGTCTATGCGACAAATCGCTGTAAACAACTTAATTTGCTTCATAATTTTACAGCCACTGTTGTTTTTGGCACCATGGGACTACACGAATAACAGCATTTGCCTGGCAATAAATAAAGTGGCCTTTTGAAATACAAAAAAACGAACCTTTCCAGTAAACAAAACATTCCAGAGATTACGTCCCTCGTTTGTTTTTCACTTTTATTTGTGTAACATCGTCTAGTTTTGAATTTATATGTACCCTAAAACGACCATAATGCAAACAAAGATTTAATCGCTACCATCATTTCCAACAAGTGCTAAATCCAAGTTATCATCATCATTTTAATTAAACAATAAGCCTTAAGTACTAATACGTCTCCCTTGATGCCATGCTTGTTTTCATTTGTTATGCCACTCATGGTGAAGTCCGATAATTAATTTTCTTTTCAAATACCTCCTCATCAGTGTAATTAGAAACTAATTAATATTCAAGATAATCTAGCCGGCCTCAGTGTCCTGGGTCATGTGAGTTGTATATGTTTACCTTTTTTATAAATGGGTTTACAGCTTTTATACCCAGGACGAGTGTGCTTCTAATCCATAGGGGCAGTGAGTTTGAACTCTGGAAGAAAGCAAATTCATTTTGTATAAAAGGACTGTAAAAGGTTAAAAACATTTGATCTAAACGGCTTTGATATGTTTGCTTTTTTCTTTGCAAAAATTAAATGAATTTATCTTACAGAAAACAGCCCTTTCCACTGTTTGCAATTTAATATGTCGAGTAATGTTTAGCAGGCCTTTGCTTATTACATCATACTTGCTCTGTTTAAACATTCAATTTTGATATTACGAAGAAAGGCACTTAGGGGCTGTTGACTGATTTAAGAGATTATAAACGGTTACCAACAACATCCTTAAGGGTTCAAGTGCCATCACAATGGAGGTTATACCACAAGGGAACTAAGGGTTTTTGTGACTCTGAATCAGCGGCTACAATATTACATATAAAGTTCCGCCTGCTGCCATAAATGTGTTTCAATATAACCGATTTATACCTAAAGCTATATCAATATGGTCACGGCCCTATAAATAAATGAGTAAATTGGCGTGTATAAGATAAATAAAAATATGCTTCAGTAAACCAGAGCTCTCCTTTTCATAGCAGGAAACGCAATTAGTCGAACATGTGCTCCTGACACCGACAAGAAATGAACAACTTTCAAGGTTGTGCAGTCCAATAACAAGTTCCACATTAAAGGACTATATTTATCTGAAACTTTTGCAGTTATAGCGTAGAAGAGACATCTTATTTTGAATATGGTATGTATCATGGCGCCCGACCGTCGGACTAGCATCGTTGAAATAGAAATGGTTTTAGTTAGAGGCCAACTTCTAAAATTCGACCTCGAAATAAATCTTAATAAATGCTAAGGAACATCATCAACGAAGCTATTACATTCACATGTGAATCCAGTATACGTTCATTTAATAAAGGGTTTTTCAAACCAAAATTCGTTTGTCTCTAGCGGCCTTGTTGTTAAAGTCAATTGTTAATTTTATTAGATTAACGTTAAAGCTTTAAGCCTTGAATAGCGTGTGTAAGGTGAATTTTATCTTCAAAATCGACGCTTTGTTTAGCGCGTTAGATGATTTTCACCCTCCTCACAACCGTCTTGTTGAGTCGGTTATGAGACGTTTGATGACCAATTTCGAGTCATCTCGTTCAATAAATAATCAGCTAACGCCCAATGTTACAGGAAAGCAAGCCCTGCTGAAAAAATAACTGTGTTGTGTGAGAGTGTACAGGAAAAGCCTAGGCCTATTTCTGTATAAACTGACCCAGGAGCTTAGGGGAAACGACCATAGACAACGCCGTGTATTCGTTGATTGGGCTCTGAAGCACTTGGAATATGAAGAAATTCATTTTGCGATGAATAGATATGTGCATAAAAAATTATGGATTCGAGACTATATCAGTTTACATGTTCCTAGGGAAAATCAGTGTTTGCTGCGGATCTTCGTCTGGCGAATCGTACTTCTTTCGAAACGAGAATATTGTTATTGCCGTAACCGTCAGCGGCGACCGCTACAGATCAATGTTAAGTAACTTCTTGTAGCCTAAACTGGATGATACTCCGGCCACACAGCATATGCCTCGGTGGATATTCACCATGAACGATTCGATGAAGAGGTTATTTAGCACAACAGCGACGTGATTTAATACATGTAGGCTTATTCCTTTAGCCTATCTTAGATTGTAGATCTATTCGAATAAATCGCAAGCTTCCAAAGTCAACATAACGATTATCAGCGATGCGACAGTCATCGAAATTTACATACATATGTACATCTCAACAACACGTGCCACAAAACAAAATCAATCGCGGACATTTGAGTGGCGTTGTATATACTTCATGCCAACTTATTTCATTTGCATTTATAAATTGAGCATACTTATAAAATGTATGTTGTTGGTTGTCAATTGTTGTCATTTACTGAATTCAACATGGTCGATCGTTTTGACAGATGCTAAGTCGTTTGAAATGACTAGGCAATAACATTTTTTCTTGAATTGTTCTGTGATTATAATCGCCTTTGTGAAGTCCATGTCAACATATTTGGACAGCACATACATGCAAAAACACTACCGCTCTGAGCGAAAGTGTTTGAAACCAGTCAAGAACCTCCTTCCCAAATTCAACGATTGGGCCTCAGACATTACACATATAAAATTCAAGGTACACAGCAATTAAAGTCTGTAGATCATCTACAACGTCGGCAATCTATTAAATGGATATTGGACCACCAAGACACTTTGTCATCAAGTCTTTTCCGATGAAGCACATTTGTTGGATGGGTGAGTAAACAAATAAATAAAACCTCCACAGGAGACTTATTAAGAGCCAATGCATCACAGAAATGTCACTGGGATTTTGGGTAGGCGGGATCATTAGCCCGAACTTTTTTGAAAATGAGGCGATGTTACAATGAGGATGTTACAGGTTTCGTACATGTCGACCGACTGTTTTTTTTTTCAAAACTAAATAAATTGGACTTGGACGATCTTAAGATCTACCGGTCATGCAAGTTTTCATACAACCAATGTATTGATCACGAAATTTGAAGATCGAACAATTTCGGTTAGAGGAGAAGTTTGCTGCCCTTTGAGTTCATGCAATTTGAAACCTTTCCACTTTTTTCTGTGGGGTTATTTGTAGACTAAGGTTTATCTGACCCAATGACAATTTTGAACCACAAATATAACATACGAACCGAAAATGTGGCAATTGACTTAATTATTCAAAAGATCATCGATGATTGCGACCGCCGAGCCATCGCCTGCAACAGAAGCATTGGTGGTCATTTGAACGATGAGGTTTTCCATTCATAATTGTCATAGACTGGACTTTATTAATTAATAAAGAACACTGATTTCATAAAAAAACTTCCACTCTATAGTAGCTGTAAACTCCTCTCTGTTGCCTTCATTAACTGGAATATAGCATTCCCAGATCCTGAATTTGTGCATTCATCCGTGACGAGGTAAAAGAGGTCCTAGCTGCTGTCAAAAACACTTAATTATTGACAATCGGTAATAAAAGTTGAAGCACTATGATCAAATTAAAATCTACATAAAACCACGGTGTACCATGAAATGTGTTTTTTTATGAAAAAGGAAGCAGATGCATCTTATTAAAGTGCGCCATCATGACCTAGGTACCCAATTGACTTTTCATATGTTGTTCGATTTTGATGAAACGCGGATATTGGACATAAAAAGGCAGATACACATTCCTACATCGTAGTGGATGGAAGTTATGTAATAATCGACGATTTCAATGACAGCATTAAAACGAACTTCTCGTAAAATAAGTTTGATGTTTTGTTTTTATTTCCTGGAAAGAATTATTAACTCGGGATGGCTCTTCTATTGCATATTCCTTACTCTTCGATTTTTAACTCGCTATGGTTATGGTATGGCAATAAATATAATTGATAACTATAGGTCACTCCCTACTGTGTTTTAAGGCGGTCTACAGGATATCGATTATATTGTGAAAAATAATCCTTTCATACTTAGCCGGCGGTGTTGTAGAAAATCAGTTTATATTGGAACTGTGCAATAATGGACATAATCGAATATTAAAACCAATGTTCTTTTTTTCTCAAAAGAAATACGAAAGAACCAACCCCTATTCTTGGAATAGGCATAGCAATATAAAGTGCTATTCAAAACCTTCACTATTAGAATCTCCTCGTGCTCGTTTTTTAATTTCAAATAAATTCTTCTGCCTTTGCCTCGGTTCGTATGAAATTACTTAATATTGGACATGACCTTTCTGCGAATTTAAAGCTGGGTATGACAGTGCATCAATGCCATCGGAATTAATAAAATATGCACCACGAACCTATTTCCAGGGATTGGGAAACCTCGGTCCTCATTCATGCTTTTAATATGGAGGACCGAAAAAAGGGCAACGATTTTAGGGGAATATCACTGCTATCAAGTTATTATAAGGTGTTGTCAAATATTCGCTTAGAGCATGTTTATATGCAAACAAGCTCGAATTAATGTGTGAAACGGCTTATTTGGAAGACTTGAGATACCTGAAGGATTAAAACAGAAAGTCGCCTTGTCACCGCTTCTCTTTAATTTAGTTCTAAGATATATAATTAGATCTCCTCGGAAAAATGAAAGGGGAGTAACTTTTAATGGAATCACACCCGATCTAGCGTATGATCTGGACCTTCTGGGGAATAGCGAGGAAAGAACTAAGAGGGACCCAGAAAGTCTAATAATGGCGGGAAAGGAAGTAGGTTTAGAAGTAAATGAGGAGAAAATTAAATATATGGTCAGGTCACCGGATTCCATCGAAATTGCGCATCTGACAGTACTCGATTTGGAAATATATATTGACTGCCAAAAATTGCATAAGGATCGAAATAAAGATCAAGGGACCCATTTAACACAACTTATTCATACGTAGGATTTGTTGTCCGAGTAAAAAAAATATCGCGAAGACTAAGGTGGGCAGTACATATATTGTAGAACAAATGAACAGTGGACAAATAATCGAGAGAAAAACGAGGAGAAAGCCCAAGGGACAGAGACCGCCAGAAAGGCTGCGCCGTATATGGGAATAAAATATAAGGATGGAGCTAGAAGAGATGGAACAGAACAGCAAAATATGAAAGGAATACACTCGAGACAGGAAGGTTTGGAGTTTTAATATGACAAGGGTGAATTCGTTGGGATGTGCACGAAAATAATGAAGTATACTGGTTTCTCCATTAAGGTCAGTAGCGATGTCAGTGAAGCATTCGATAGCATTGAAGTGGAAGTGGCTAGGCTAGGTTTGAGTATAAATGAGGGTAAAACTGTCATTAAAGACTACCACCGATCTCTTGGCCAGAATGACACTTTTGGCGACTGTTACTTTGAAATAGTTAGCTATATTGTTATAGGCTCTTGACCGATTCAAAAAGAGTGGAGGGAAAGATACAACCATAATCTACACGGGAGGAACAGCTGTATCAGTTTGGTTAGGAGACTGTAGATCTAGGATGTCTGGGCCAAGTAGAGTGCCTCGGTCTTGGATTTCGATCAAGAGGGACGACGCAGTTGAAGATCGCATTTGAGCCTAAATCAGCTAGAGAGGTCCAGGTTCATTCTAATGTGTCTTAAAAATGTCATCAGGGTTGTCGTTTATAGGACTCCATCCAAGAGGTCTAGTTTTTTAATACTCTGTTGCATATGGCAGGCTGAATTTCACTTAGGGTTGAACTGTGTCCTCCAGTTTGTCGATTGTTGTTGGTTTGTTGCTATAAACTTGGCACTTATGGGTGTCATTCTATTTCGCCCCTTATGGACACAATGCATTCTAGGAATTTTTCTTACAACAACTCCAACGTAACACCTGAAGTATAGCACGTTCGCTGCCTTATCAAAATTGAATCTATTTTACAAATGGATGGATTATTTTGATTAGCAAATTTTCAGAATTTTTACACACTCAACGACTGTTAAACGATACATTTTTTTAAAATGGTAAAGCCATAAACTAAACACATGCAGTCCGGATGACAGTTTGTTGTACTTGATAAAAATAGCGATTTCAAATCTGGACCAAAACTGGAGGACTCTATATTAAGCAGCTCGCGAAAATTTGGCGGACAGAATTGTAATACCAAAAATGAACAATTGACATCCCTGTTGATACTGCAATGCCCTTTATAGGTTAACTGGGAGAAATGAAACGGGACAGGCGTATCGAGGCTTTTTTCTCCTGACAGCCACTGAGGTGGTGTAATTAGTGTTCTTAAGTGAGGGTGGTCGTGGTACAATGTTTGCGGTACAAGTTAGTCCATAGCCAAGAACAATTCCTATACTGCAAAACTGTGCAACAACTTCAGTTGTGAATGAGAGATGATCAAAAAAATGCTGACGAAGACATACACTCGTAGTATAAGATGACGTCAAAATTCATGCTCCGTATGTGTATTCTCAATATAACACCTTAATGACATGGAAACAAAAAGAAAATTACTGTGAACTACGACCAACGCGACAAATTCAGCTGAAACTCTCGAATCCTATCTAAGACAACCACCCCCGGAGAGTAGTGAACGAACATTTTCCACACAAACCATCGAAGAGCGATTACATTGCCACCTGAAATGTCAGAGCAATAAGCTCTCAAACTTCGGATAAGACAACTGAATAGGGCCTACCATACTGGTAGCACATCCCAACGCGGCGTTTTGGGCAATTAATAATTTATTTCCTTAAAACCAATTTCTCTACTTCTTTTCTTTAATCATCCATCGCACCAGTCCTCATTACACCAACTTCACAAATCACAAATCTGCGTTGAAATAATTTATCATAAATTTAGGGCGGTATTTTTGCACAGGATTACAGGTATACTAGCTTTAAAATTCCGATTTTTCTTTCTAACAGGAAGAACAACATGGAACTGGAGCTTATGCAGGTACTTAATGTGCGAATCGGGACAGTCTATATTTTCTCATTGTAAGCGAGTATACTTAAGTTCCACATGCCTACCAACTACATGACGGAATGGGAAAGTTTAGCGTAAGGACTCGCGAGACTGTTGCCAAGCACAGCAAGCTGTAAACCACACATGGCCGCAGGGAGCATGGCTCCAAAGAAGCCATAAACAAACCAAGTCATTTCCTTAGATTAGTTTACGATTTTCCTCATTTCTAGAAATTGCTGGATGTTGTACACAATGTGCTTGGAGATCTCCCACCTTTCGCGTCTACTTTTTTTCTTTTCTTCTTTCACCAAACCACAAAATAATATTTAGTCGACTATTTACAGATTTTAGCAACTCTTGAATGCGTATGAAACAAAATCTCTCAACCCCGTGAGTGGTTCTCTCAACTCACTCATTCTCGAAACACGTCGCACTCAAAAAAAGATATTTACCTCAACGTATCTAGGGAGTCATTCTTTATCGTTTTCTCGAGTTTGTTTATATTCCTAGTTCCGACTGCCTTTCCGCCCATATAACTCTGGCTCTCTTGAGTAAAATGTGATATATCGCGCAGAGCAAGTGGCTCTTCCTACTCCATCTCTATGTGGAACGAAATCTTCAGCTCTCTAGTACCGTCTAGCCGGTCAACTGGTTAGCTGCTTGCCTTAGCAGTGGTAGATGGAGATGGTTATCAGCTTGAGTGCATTTCGAGGGTATATCGAACACATTTTTTTTTAAGACACCACCCTTGTGGTTTTCGTGTCATTTTGTGCTCAACGTAATAAGTGGCAATATGGCTTATGGGTATGCAAGAGTGGTATTGCCTTTGACATTATGGTAACAGGTTGACGGCATATTCGGTTTGGATATGCCCGAAAACTACATCTCAACAGAACGAGGGTGAAAATGGTCGTATCAGAAGGTTGACTTAATCTACAAGGGACCAGACCCTTTTTAGGGCGAGTAAACTTGGGCAGGTCATTACTGTGATAACGAACTATCACGTCCCTTCGTATTCATTAAAACCACTTTTGGGATTTCTGCCGACTCCTAACGAACCTTTGCCACCTCCCTAAGTCGTGGATCAACTCCCCTAATTTATGTAACTATGTGTTCTCGGATCTGCTTTCATTTCGCACCTCATTAGTGTTCAACTGGCACAAAGTAACCCAACTCGACGTGTGTTTTACTATTTTTGGCTACTCTCAGATAGAGCCGTTGGACCTAATATCGGCAATTAATCTAAACAGATAACTTGGTTCATACCTCACCAATTTCAAACTTTATTGATGACAAGCAATTTGTCGTGCACAATTGTCGTTTGGTCGTTGTGTCATTTTCTGTCCGGAATTTCACCAGCTCCCATTTCGCCCGTCTGTTTTCTTTCATTATTCTCTTTTCCTGATGGCTAGCTTGACTCATTCCGGAGGTCATTTCACTTTTTCCTTTACGATGGTTCGTTCCTAATTTGGCGCATGGTGATGACAAACGGGTGGATGAGCTAACGACAATGAAATGAACACAAAATGGAAAGTTTTCGCGACTGGGCAATGCTTTATCTTGAGCTGGGTTCGAGTTTTTCCTATCAACAAACAGTCATTATCGGCTGCAAGAATTAAACTTGTTTGGATCGAAGTGATACGAGTCTGAGATGAGAACACCATGCAATCCGAGTGGACACACAATCGAATTTTTGATTATTTGCTTAGAATTATAATCTTTTTTTGTTTGCTATCCATTCTCTGATGGCAGATAAAAACGAGTGTGTGGTTGATGTCAGATACGAGTAATTGTTTGCTGGAGATATTTATTACATTCGGTCTTGAGTGTTATGGATACATTTATGTTTTTGATGATGTTAAGGGAACGCTCGAGATAATGAGGTGTTTAGCACGTTATTCGCATTCGAGAGATAAGCGATATTTGCTGTAAACAAATGTCGAGATGATGAAATGTGCATCCAAAGAAAAGATATCAGTATCAATGCCCAATGGACAGGGTTGTCAGGTATCATATTGAAATTTTAACCCAATCTTTCGTCGCTTTTAACCCATTTCCAAAGAGTTGATTGATGATCTTCAAGTAATTGAAAAAGTGTAGCACGCTCATGTCGCTCTCCGTCATTGTTGGGAACGTGTTAGGAAGGTGTTAATGACTTGTTTATAGCACCATCATTGTTCGATGAAAGTGAAGTACACTAAGAAAAGAAAAAAGCGCTACAAATTGCATCCTCTAGGCATCACTTGCACGAAATCATAAAACGAAAGATGCTTCAAGCGTATGGAGTGTTTACGACGCTTCATCGTAGAAACTTGTTTCTTTCCTTTTGTTTTCGCCTTGTGCTTGGGGAGTGGCCGTGTGGCAAATACTCGAATGCTAATTTAGAATTCGAACGAAAGTGACTCGTCTATTGTCAATTGCCTTTAGTTCGTTTTATTATTCCTTTGCTGGTATCCATACTTGAACGTGCATACGTATGTAGGTCGAGCGTTAACGTTCTTTTGTTGTCATTTTGGTCTTATGAATTTACTTCTCAATGTCTATTCTTCGGCATACTATACTTGGAGAATGAAAAGATTAGTGTCAATTCACGGATAGAAGATTGGCTGAGAAAAGTGTGGTTGGCTTACGACACTGGGACCGCGGGATTATGTCTCCGGCCTGATACGATACTACGGCTCTAACTGGTTTTACATATGCTCCTTATTCATTCGATTTATGACCATTTACGATATGACAGGCCTATGTTTGCCTATGTTGTATAAGTTAAGCACGGTGTCGGTCATTTTTAAATGCCGACCTCAGCCCGATTCCCGAATAAAATACAATAGTTCCAACACCCACAATCCTCCACGTGCATCCGGTCACTCCGCGCCAGCATGCACCTTTATCAGCAGCAGACACGGTCACAAACAACTCTATCACCTTACACCATCCCATCACCTGCAATAAGACACGTTCACAAACAACTCTATCACCGTACACCTTCCCATCATCCTCCAGCTACATTCCGCAGACGCCGCAACTTAGAATAAGATAGGCAATAAGTAAATGGTTTGTTAGCTTGTAAGTTAGTTCTAATTTTGATTTCAATAGAGAAGGAGCTTCTCTCCAGAAAATAAAAATATTTTTTTTAATAAAATTTAATTAGTTTAATTTAACTGGCGCCCGAGCAGGGACCGGTAGGAAGTGCGGGAGTGTTCAACGATTACGAATAAATAACCAGTCGCCTCAAGTAGCTGCCGTGTTAAAACCCAGTAGTGTCGTTGAAACTTTAAAGTAACCAGTCGCCTCAAGTAGCCGCCGTGTTATCTGTCGGTCGTGTCATCACATGTGCTATAACCAGTCGCCTCAAGTAGCCGCCGTGTTAACCAGCCGTGCCGTGGAAATAAGACGTGGTAAGCTAAAGTAGCCGCCGCACCGCATAAACCAGTCGCCTAAAGTAGCCGCAGTGTTGTGCAGAAAAAATTCCTACGACGCAAGTGATTGACGCGCTCGACTCGCTCCCCCTGCCGGTCCCAGAACCCTAACTCTAAGTGAGCCGGTGCATCCGATAAAGTCCCAAAAAACTATCGTCGCTAGAAGGTCCTGAGAACGCCTCTAGTGGACCGCGTGAAGAGTGTGTGCCGTGGATCCCGAGTAGCTGAAACGACGAAAAGGAGAACTCCAAGCTGCCGACGCGGAGATGACACCAGCATTAGTATTAGTATTGTAAGCATAGAACCTAAGTTATTACAATAAGGAAAAAGATTATTTTGTGTCACGAAGCAAAAGAAAAGCTCAAGTAATAATAATTAATTTAAGAAGTGGAAGAAAGTGAAAATAATAATAATATCCGATTAGTAGTAATTACATTAAACTGTGTTTTTATAAAACCAAAAAGGGCCCACAAAACATCAGCCATTATAATTATTTCAATTGCTTAGCGTTAAGTTACTCGTAGAAATTCTCGCTTAACATATTTTAAATTTTTATTGTAAACCATATATTATATTTTGAATATTTCTTTCTAAAATGCCAGACCTTCGATCAGGTGTTTCCACGAACCCTCCTACTAATAACACAAACCCTCTTATTCCCATTGCGAAGGAAACTACCGCCAATACATCCCTCCAATCTAATACCTCAGCAATAGCTGACCAAAACCCCCCAACCTCTGGAGAATCCACAAGCTTCGCAATGTACGGTACTTCGTACAGCGACCCGCGAGAGGCTGAGCCACCTCCAGAGACGAACAATCTCATTCAAACCATAATATGGCGGGTGAATGAGAACGCGAGCGGCGGGAAGGCATGGTATTCAAAGACAGTAAAACCACTAACGCCCTCATCGGGACTGAAGGAGGACGATTCCAATGATTGCATTATGGTAAGCAGTTCAGAGGAAGAGAACGATGACGACGTAGATGATTTCCTGTCGCCACAAATGATCCTCAAGCTAGATAATTGTTTTTACTCGCAAGAGACACATCTATCCTATCCACCACCTAATACCACAGGCACTACACCTCTGCCTGAAACTCGAAAACCAAAGCTTCAGAGCAAATGTCATATACGCCGGCCAAGGCGTCGTAAGAAAGCCACATGCCCCACACCCTACTCCCCCTTTTAGGCAAGACTTATCAACCCCCGAACCAACCAAGAATTAACAAACGACTAGGGTCCAAACTAACACCAAGGTACAAAATAGAAATAGTGAAAGAAAACCGAGACACGACTATACTAACAGCTTCTGGTTGATCGCCTCGATCGGCAAATCAGAAATCCAGATTCTAGATTACACGAACACCCAACTCATCGCAATAAAAACCGGAATGGGCAAAATACAGAACGGAAACTTCAAATTTATCCACGACGTAGATTTGGACCTATACCAGAACTTGGTCAACGAAATTTCAGTAACAGTTAGAGAGAAAATAGGACCTAGCCATTATTCCTTCCCATTCCTTTCCCATGAAATAACACAACTCCTAAATATACTAGCTAGAGTTAAGCCAACTAGAAATAAGAGAGCTATTAATATTATAGGAAGCGCATGGAAATGGATTGCTGGAAATCCTGACCATGACGACTTCACAATACTAAAAAAGAAAATAAATAATGTACTGGAAAATAATAACCGTCAAATAGTAATAAATAGGGCCTCTACAAATAGATTAAACGAACTAAGTAACATAACGAATATAATCCTAAAAGAAATAAAAAACAATAATGCGTTTAAGAATGACCTTGTGTCGACAACAAAATATAAATTAAAACTTTTGAAAGAAGAACTTATAAATATCGAATATGCCATACATTGGGCAAAGAATAAAATAATCAATTCATTCTTACTGTCAGTAGCGGAAACAGAAAATATTAAGAAAATATTAGAAGCGGAAAACTTCCCATATGAAAATTTAGATGAGGCGTTAGAGTTCGCCGACGTGAGAATTGTATCGAACAATACGTCAATAATATATATTGTTAATTTACCTTCCACCGAACCGGAACAATGTCTAGTATTAACTATCAAAGCGGTAAAAAATAAAAACAATATAAATAAAGTAGATTTCGAAAAAATTTTAAAATGTACACGTAAAATATATGGAATTAAATTAGAATGTAATAATTATAATAATTTGTCAATTTGCCCTAGGAATAACCTAATAGATTTAAGCGAAACAACATGTATTCCTAACCTTTTAAAAAGCGTGCGGTCAAACTGTAGCAGAATCAGCAGCCAACACATCCCCGACGTCGAAGAAATTCTTCCAGGCATCCTACTCCTAAACAACTTCAACAATTCACTCCTGGCCAACAATGATGTCCTAAATCTTACCGGCACATTCCTCATCAAATTCCAAAATGCAACCATCATCGCTCAAGGCAAAACTTACACGTCCAACACAACCTTCAAATACAGGCCCCTACCAGCAATAGCACAACCATCTTCAGATGTCGACACCGTCGAAGAAATACTCTCTCTAGAGATGCTAAAAGAGCTCCATACCAAATCCCTCGACCACATAGAGCTGATAGAAACAAAGAGCAAAATAAAAACAACAACCAATCTTGTCCTTATTGGCGCAATCTCCATGGTTACACTAGTCATCCTTACAAAAATATTTTGGAAAAAAAGGACATTAGAATTGAAGGTCACCGGCGAGACTTGTGAACCATCAACAAACCCAACTTCATCAAGTAAAATATCAGTCACAGAAAAAGACATGGGAATATCCCAGACACCACCAAAACCATCCCGAATCAGCCAGATACCATTCTTCTAAGGTCAAACGAGGACGTTTGGAATTCAACGGGGAAGAGTTAAGCACGGTGTCGGTCATTTTTAAATGCCGACCTCAGCCCGATTCCCGAATAAAATACAATAGTTCCAACACCCACAATCCTCCACGTGCATCCGGTCACTCCGCGCCAGCATGCACCTTTATCAGCAGCAGACACGGTCACAAACAACTCTATCACCTTACACCATCCCATCACCTGCAATAAGACACGTTCACAAACAACTCTATCACCGTACACCTTCCCATCATCCTCCAGCTACATTCCGCAGACGCCGCAACTTAGAATAAGATAGGCAATAAGTAAATGGTTTGTTAGCTTGTAAGTTAGTTCTAATTTTGATTTCAATAGAGAAGGAGCTTCTCTCCAGAAAATAAAAATATTTTTTTTAATAAAATTTAATTAGTTTAATTTAACTTATATGTACATACAGTGGTCATTAAAACTTGTATTCGATAAAGTTTTGTTTCAAGAAGACCTAGAATTGCCTCTGGTTTAAGGCCTTTCGACGCATTATGTCATCTCTGTGCTATTGCAGTTTATTTTTTTTCATGGAAAATTGCTTACGCCAAATATTTCCTTTAAAACAGCCTTATGGTTGGAATGTTCATCACTTTAATATGGAAAGAGTCATCATCTTGTAGTGATGACCATGAGATAAATATATGAATACATTTGTTGAAAGTGGTTTGCATGTTTTTAAAGTGGTGATTTCGATTTTGAAGACAGGAAACGACCTGGATAGCCGCATAAGTTCAAAGATAAAGAATTGGAGGAACTGCTCGAGAAAGGGCAATGTCAAGCATGCATGATTCAAATACAGGGAAACTGGATCCCATCCGAATTGAAACAAGTGAACGTCAAAAGGCGTTTTTTTTTACTTGCAAGCAGCTCAACGACACAATAGGAAGGAATTTTTATTTCGAATTGTCAAAGGTTCAAAGTCATGGGTCAAGCTGGGCCAAGCATCAACATTAATAGCGGAGCGAAATATCTATAGCTCCAAGCTCAGGTTCTGTAATCGGTGGGATCTACTATGAACTGGAAAAACTGACTGAAACTATCATCACAGATCGCTACCGATCTTAATGCGCTTGAACCGTACGTTGATGGAAAAATGGCCAGAATACTCTGAAGGGCTTGACAAAGTGATTTTTTAAAATGTCCGTTCGCATGTCACAAAAAGGCCAAAATAAATTTGAATACGTTCAAATGGGAAATCTCACGCTAGCCGCCATATTCTCCAGACAACATTTTTTTTCAAATTAACGCTTGCCTACCTGTGTAGTTCAGTTAAAGAAGGAATTTCTGAATTTTCGATAGATGTCAGGATCCCAGGTGCATTCAGATCTAGACGCACGCTGGTTAATTGGGTTAGGGTAATGCTCGAAAACGATATTATCTCAAAGTGACGAGTGGTGATAAGAAGTGGTTTCAGTGGCGGTATTAGCAGCAAGAAGATATCCACAAGGTGGAATCTTATAACCACTAACTGCTAGCCGATCTCGATTATGAAGTCATTGTCATAACTCGACGAACTGGTGGTCATTGACTAGCACATGCGCAGTATAAGCCTACGCCTATGCAAACTGCGTTCCAATTATTTTCTAACTTGCCCGTCAGATACGGTTTATCTTAACTGTTTTACTGTCTTTTACTGTTATTATTATTATTATTATTGTTATTACCGGCCTGTCAACTAGACCCTTAGACAAGCCTCCTGCCATAAGTATGATAATTTCGGGTTTTGCTGTTCTGTTCCATATTTTCTAGGTCTAGGTCAATCCAATTAACCTCCCATATATAGCGCACCTTCCTGGCGATCTTTCCACTTAGCTTTCCACTGTTTGATCTTTTTACTGTTCGCTCACCGGCCATTCATCCTAGGTGTGCTGCCCATCTAAGTCTTCGCGATTTTATTGTATAGTGTTTCTCGTCCTGTTTTCCACCATAGATTCTCCATAAAATCTCTATTTTACTCGTTCTTTGTCAGAAACCAAGTTTCACATCCCCAAATTGTCACTGGCAGTACCTACTAGACTTTTATTTTTCTTCTTTTTAAAAACAGGTATGATGACCGTGTTTGACCTTTTACTAGGAAGATAAAATTACATCCTTACTTATTCGCCCAAATATTGGATTCATTAATGTCGTTGAGAAAGAGGAACAAGTTCAAACTTTGGTGGATTCTTGAATATAGAGGTGTTATTAGAACGAAATAACTGATTTCATAGCCGGAAGGGGCTCCTCTGATAAATACCCCTACGTCAAAATTCTCCGTGATATTCCCTGATCTAAAATAAACATTGTTGGATAATTGTGAAGACCTCACTCAGTATTTAAACTATTCACCCTCAATAAAATCTCTGAAAATATCTTAAAGTTCAAGAGAGACGATATAAAAAGACTTTTCTATCTATCCTTGCTGTCTGAGATATCACTTTAATAAAATGAACCTCTCCCCAGAGACAAAGTATTGAACCTACAGAATATACGAGTACATATATTATATGAATGCCCTATGACACCTTGATTCGAATAATTTCCTCAGATAAATCGAATTTCATTATGAGATGATCTTTTTTTCTCTGAGATCGATACTTAGCTTCATTAGAGAGGTTGAGGACATCCTCGCCTGATATTTTCCTTCGCAGTGCCATCCTATCTAACTAAAACGTAAGCATGTTAAAAAAAATCGTTGGTCTCATTGTAAATGTCGTTTTCGTACAGATAAGTTTAAAGCTGTGTTCAAACCAGTTTTGGAAGTACAAAGAATTGTGGGTTTGGAAACTTTAAGGCATTATGGAAAGAAAATATTTGTTGTTTGCTTGAAGTGAACAAATTAAAGCAATGAAAGGTGATTAAAGACATTTATCAAGAATGGACATACATAAACGTACTTATGTGATAAAGTTAAATCGTGACTTTCCAATTTAAACTTTGAAGGCATATCGATTCGGAAATACATTTTTATTGTATAGGCAAGTTGGTAATACTATCATTAACGTCTACGCTGTCAAAGTTCATGTCGTTATCTGCATTGATTTCATAGCCATTGATTTCAATAGCTAAAATTATGGATTTTACGGATTAGAGAAGGGTTGAATCTTGTTGAATTGGACTGGAATTTTTGCTGCGGAAAAATTGATGATGTTGCAGAAGACCTTTGGTGACCAGGCTTTGTCGAAAAAAAAATTACGAATTGTATAAGCAATTCCAAGAAGATAGAAAAAGTGTTAAGAAAAGGTGGTTTCCAGTCGACCAAAGTTATCAACTGATGAACAACGCGACAAAGCAAATAGAGATTTTGACATATTATGTGGATCAGTTCAAACTGTTTCAAAAGACCATTTAGGTTTAAGACGTCTTTCATTTCCAAAAAGAACATTTTTTGAAAAGAGCGTCGCTTTTACTGTAAAGAGATGATTTCTGACTGTGAGGTGGTCTTGAAACGCATCATTACGAAAAATGAAATCTTGATTTAGCATTTTATCCCCTAAAAAAATACAAATAGCCCAAAATAAAATACCAAAAATGATGCTTAATCTCCCATGGCATCATTCCACAACAGATCTTCATCGAACAGCTAATATTGAGTTGATCTTTAATAGAATCCAAAAACTCAATGAAAAGTTTAGGATAAGATGTGATACCTCCGAAAATCCTCTAATTAATCAATTACATACAGATCATAATGGGTGATGTTCATAGGAAAGCCAATGTCCACAGCGAATTGTGTTAATTTATTTATTTATTTATTTACTTAATTATTTATTTAATTTTTTTATTTATTTAATTAATTCTTTGTTTACTTATTTATTTGTTTCACTTGTTTTATTTATTTATTTATATTTATTTATTTATTTATTTACTTTTTTATTGATATTCAAAATTATAATTTTGGGCTTTTTTTGTTTTTTTTTTTTCTCCTTTTGAATTTTATTAAAAATAAAAATATGAAATCAACAGTAACATATAAAAATTATTCAGTTGAAAGATTTAGCTCGGTTTCTCGGTTACGGGCTTTTTAATAAACAAAATAGACCAATCTGGGGACATGGTTTCGAGCCTGCATTGCAATATTTAAAAACAAAAATTAGCAAACAAAGTTGATGCCAAAATTCTTTGAGATAGAAGTTTATAGAGAACATGTAAGTGTATACAATTTGATAATAAAAAGCTAGAGAAATTGAGAAATAAGTAAGTGGAGTTAATCAACATATCACCGAGGAAGGTGTCAAGTTGAAAACGTGCGAAATCAACTTGATAAGCTCCTAATTATTGTAACGAGCATATTATCTGAAGAATTAAACTCAATGTACAGTCTAAAAAATTGCCAGATGCTTATATTGGGAAAAAGCATTGTCCGGAGAAAGCAAATGAATTTGTAGAAATTATAATTAATGCCAAATACGCGGATAGATGGGCTGATGTTGATGATTATGTCAAATTTCTCCATCTACAATTTCTAAGTTTTGAAAAAGCCTTTTATACCAGTAAATCTCTAAAATACACACGAGCAACGCACTAACTCGTCTTGATCTGAATAATTCACCGTTATTACGTTACAATCAAACATTGATCACATATGTGAATATGTATATGAGCAAGAGTGGCCATCATCTTCCCAACTGTCCTATTGTATTATTGTTTTAATCAAGGCAGTGATTATTTATGCTTCACGGAGCACACGATAGAGAAAAGAAGAACGGCGCAGTTTCCAGAACTGCGGAATAGACTCGAACGGTTCACAAATAAGAGTTACATAACAGGTAACCGTAACCCTATTAACTTAAGGTTATGAAATGTGAAAATAAACTTAAGGTCTCAGAAGAAGTAACAATGTAATCTTATTATGAACCACATAGAAAACCTGCAAAATGTATTTTTAGTTTGTAAAAATTTAAGTCACCATCAAAAAATAATTTCTATTAGTTATGTCCGGTTAACGTTGTTTCCAAGCTATCAATTATTTTTAATTAACTTGTGATAAGTCAGTTTTCATACAATAAATCAGTTGCTGAGCAGCCAGGGCAAAGTAATGCCATACATCATTTTTGTACGATTTAATGAATGGCTTGGTTATGCTACTTGCCAGTCTATAACTTGTGTATGTTGGTGAGCTCGCACAATTTTCCCCTGCCAACCTAATGGATGTTTTTCTATCGGAACCGAGCACATTATGCTGACTTGCTTGTTTAAAACAAACTCATGTTATCCGGGGAGATTGTTTTCAAACGAATGCTAAATGCTAAAAGGAATCGCTTGCACACAAAATCGACAAAAACGATAAAAACCATAAGCTCGTCATTGACTTGAAATGAAAATTTACTTAAGCCCCGCCAAGTCGTTTTCCACCTCCCAAAAAGTCTGTATAAGTGGCTCTAAAGAGCATTTCTTTTTTTCCAGTAAGCGGATACGTATGCATATAGCCCAATATATAGTCGTATTTCATCAAGTGAAACGTGCTTTTTGCAAGATTTTTGAACTTAATGTCAATGCTATCGTACTCGCATGACCGTAAAATAATGACAGGATCCGAATGGGGATAAAATGTAAGGTGTAGGTGGTTAAGTGAAGTATTTCACATTACAGCATATATGTACATGAGGTATACAAAAATGGAACTTTCTTGCAAAGATACGATAAGGCGGGAAGATATCTTCAAATATAGAAACATATCAGCATCCCATGTGTATGTGACGGTTAAAAGGATATGCAACTCACTGCGTAGAGTGAAGTGCTGTTGAGATCCTGTACGAACATTTGGTTGATAGCGGTTTTCCTCTTCTTTCGGAAAAAAACCCATGATCACAATCCTTTTCGGAATGTTCTGAAGCCTTGTTACATTTCAGATGGTAAGAAAAGCTTGGATTGGCCAGAGCTGTAGCACGTACATCGGAATAGAATCCAGTCTTGAAACAGTTTTCCTCACCGAAGATATACTCAGTAATTTCTGTTGAATGTAACTTGAAACAAACACCAAATACCCAAATGCGTATCTGCATTGTAGGTGGAAATGAATTTCTGAGATTGAATTTGACGATTCTATATTCATCAAAACGTGTAGCCTGTACTGTAGGTTTTGTGTAGGAGGGAATCTTGGAGCTCCAACGCCAAGTTGGATACTTAATTGTGATATTGCTGTCAGAAAATTAGACGTAAACAGCTATTCAAAAATTCCAAGAATAAAATTATAATTAGAATAATCTCTTATAATTTCGGGGGAAGAATATACGGCCTGTTTAAAAGAGCTGTTAGTCGATTCATACCTCGCATATTATTGAGCAAATAATCGATAAAATTCAGATTTTCGGATTTGCAATTTGTGTGTAAGCTTTTCCCTGCCCTGTTATGAAACTATTTCGCAAAAAAATCATTGCAACAACAGATTACCCTGACTAGGTCAAAACGTACATCCGCAGTGGGCGAACGGAATGGCCAATACGGCGCCAGCCGGTCTGTTACGTATTCGCTACTGTCACGGAACAATTTCCTTTCCAACTTTGATGGTCATTGTGATTGCAAAAAAGCTTCAGTACAATTTCAAAACCAAACTCGTAGCAAGCAGCAAAAACTGCAATCGACCCAGTAGCACAGAATTGCGAGCTTAACAAGAATTCGCCTTTCGTGCAATTTTTCATCCATAAATCACGTTCCTCGTCCCCCATCTACATCCGATAGTCTGTGCATGTCACCGCATACTATTTAATAACATACTTGCACCCTGGGACTGGCACACCGAACTTAAATCGTTTCCGACTGAATGGGTGATTCCATGTGACGTAGTGACGAAGTCGAATAATCATGCAATCATGCATAAGTCAAACAACTTGCCTCAGATTTAGCAATAGTAGTTTCTGTTTACGATCTGTTAACTAACTTACGTAGCTGTGGTTTACGTTTTAAACGTTTTTTCCCTAACGGTGATACGATACCGCGGATGGAAAAAGGGTTCAGGTTGACTTCGGATTGCATATGCACGCATTCGATTACAGCTTATGGTACATGATTGTTCAATGAATGTAACTCAGTCAACCTCGGGTACACTTGCCACACAAGACTTACCCAGAGGTGCAAAACCGAATTAAATCCACAAAGTCTAAGAGTGTATTAACAATAACACGAGATGCTGATCATAATCAACAACACTCGAAATTAACGTAACCGTAACCTCGTGTTTTACTATTTTGGCGTTAATCTTCACAGTTTCAATGAGCACGCAAGTATCAGACACGTCCTCCTTAGGTACTCACGTTATGGCTCTCAATATGTACACGTTTTTGATTAGTGCCTAACTATATTAAATAAAGTGGTGAAGGTGCTATCTTCCAGTAAAAAAGATAAAAATTTATTTACGAGTACGTAGTTGAGTCAGGAAGAGCATAATTGCGAAATATTGCTTACAGGCTGCAAGCCAAAGAATTTTTCCTATGAATGCTTGCGGTAGAAGATAGAAAATAACTCAAGCACCCAAGTGTGCTGATGAAGCCTTACCACTTGTGAGTATGTTGCCCGCAATTTACTTCAAATATTGTACCTCTATATCCACTTTCGCGTAATTAAAAATAAGAGGAAAACAGATACGAAACGAAACTTTGAACTCTATTACCACCAACGGGGCGATTCAATGAGTAATAAATCGTTATAGGTGAACGTCTGAAAAAATCGTGCATAAAATTTGAATTTTAGTCGCGAAGTAAAGTATTTACTTAGAAGTACCGTCTAATTGAGTATGAACGAATAACGCTTTAAACATGCTTTGCATAAACGAAAAATCGGTTTGAGGCCCAAGAGGTTGGAAGATATTGGTCTATACCTTTAACTGCTCATTCGAGTTTAATTGTAATGTCTGTCCGTTTCAAATCAAACCTTCCGCTTTCAGAGAAAAGTCTGTATGTGCGTGTGTTTATGTGTGCCGCCTGGCCTCGTATATCTCAAGAACAAAAACTGATATGGACTTCTTGACCAAAAATGAATATCTGATAAGGTTAACGGAAAAAAAAAAATTGGCGGTACAGTTAGAAGAGTGAAGAAAACTTATTTTTCCACAAAGGAAGAAGTTTTTGCAATAATGGTATCGCTGCTTGGGTTTCTAGTGTTCTAATTTTGAGAGTTCGCGTATTATTCGTGACATGGGTTAAATCTAAGCTTTCCCAGTAAGGACTGCCGTTTGGTTACGAAAAGGCTTACATCCGAATATCACTTACAAATTGTTGAATTTTATTATCAAAATTTTTTGAACAATGTTTTTCGTAAACTTCGACCATTTTATGGTCACCATACTCGATCTTCTGAGCAAGCAATTCAAGCCATAGTGACTGAATTTTGCACTTATTTAACGCTACTGGACATCAACCAACATATTCGTATGCACAGAGAAAAATCAAATACAGCGTGGGATTGTCGGTGGGTGGGCCTAAGAAAGGCTAAAGGAAAATCAACTTTTTGATCGAAAAATTGTCTTCAACGACGAAGCTCATTTCTGGTTAAAAGTGTATTATACAGTCGTATTTGATTCGATGAACAATCTCAGGCAATACCAGAGTTGCCAATGCACCCACTTCATGCGACATAGTACCGAATCAATGGGTATATTGGGAAATTAGTTCGGTGAGCAATATATTTCTCGTTTTGGACTTGTAAATTGGCCGAATTCACGCCTTTAGACAATTTTTTTATGATATACGTTGAAACACTCCTCTAAGCAGATAAATCAGCATTAATTGCAATCTTGGAGAATAACATTACGCGTGTTATTAGCGAGGTACCAGCCAATATGCTGGAGAAAGCTGGAAAAAATCGTAGTCGATGTCAACATTTACACAAATAATGTTAAAAACACAAATGGCTAATATCGACTTATCAGTTAAAATAAAAAAAAATCAGACACTTTTGTAATTTTCTTGTGATTTTTAAAAAATGAAAAACTAAACGCTTTAAAAATCACACATTATATTTATTTCCGCCCAAATATTCACAGAGTTTTACTTATCTATATTAAAATTGTGACTCCCCATCCCAGGGCAACAGATGGATTGGTAGGTGAGGTATATCCTAAAAAAACGAAGAAATTTAAATAAAGAAATCTAAAATCTATTCATTCAATCAGAGAACAAAGACTGACAGCTATAGGTGTCACAATCGTTGACAGTCCCGCAAGCAGTGAAATGGTCGACTGGAAAGGTGCCGCGCACATCACTATTCATCAGTTCCTTTGTTCCCACGCAGCACGTGTACTATAGAACACATATACAGAAAAACCGTTTTAACTCGAACAGACAGGTTTTAACTCGGATGGAAAAAATAGTGTTGCAGTTGCACAGAAACAAAAAAAGGTTTTTTTTTTAAAGTTATACAAATTTAATATGAAATGTTAATGTCTATGACATTAGCTTTATTTTATAGATGATTTTATGCCATCAGTATTTAAACATGATTTCGAGCATGAGCGCGTCTTTGATATCACGAGTGAAGCTAAATCGAGCAACTGGGGCCGTATATCAGGAATGACTCGGCGAATGTTGACTTCCAATTCGTCCAACGTCTCTGGTTTATCGGCATAGATAACTATGCGCTCAACAAATATTTTACGCAATAAATTGACGATGTCGCCCGCCGTGTGACATGTTGCGTCATCTTGTTGAAACCAAAGCTCTGTCAGGTCAAGGCCATTCAACTAATGAACGAAGAAGTCAGAAATCATGTTTCTATAGCGCTTTCCATTGACGGTAACATTTTGGCAGGTATCGGCCTTAAAGAAATATGAACCGAAGACCTTAGCTTAGGAACTGGCCATACCAGGCAATGAGTTTTAATGGTTCTGAGGGCGTCGGGACAAAGGCTTCTGTGTTTTCTTCATTCCTAATTCTGCAATTTTGCTTGTTTACGTATCCATTTCACCAAAAATGGGCTCTATCGGAGAACAAAATTTTGTGTTGAAAACGAGGATTAAGCTGAATCATGCTTTTGGCCCATTCACCGAGCTTACGACGTGTTTAATGGTCACGCAGTTTCAAACCATGCACAAGCTGGATCTTATATTCTGTAAAATCTTCCACAAAGTGGATGGACGTAGTACCAATTGCTGTGCACGATGGCGAATCGAATCATTCAACACTGCGCTCCACAACGGCAATAACTTCTTCTCTTCGCATTTTTTGCGTCTTTGGGAATGCATACTATCCACTACAGTTTCCATGGTGCGAAAACGATTCATCGTGTTCCCAATAACTAGCTCAGATGGACGAATTTGTAGGCCGTAAAATGGTCGTAGCGATAAATTTGGCGAACCGAACCATGATTTTCAAAATAAGTTTGCCCAATCTGCATGCGTTGTTCTGCCGTTAATCTATTCACCGTTAAATGACTAAACGTACTAACCACAAATTAACTTTCAACTGTCGAATTGACAATCTGTAGAAACAGAGTTGCCAGGTTAAGAACTAAACCTCTAAAAAACAGCCTTTATATGTAACTGACCTTGATTTAGCGAGTATAGGGCCTATTGTTAAAAGCTTATTACATAAATTTGGGTGGACAGGGCGCAGCCATGTACCTGATTTTCTGATTTTAAATAGCATAGATGTCAAGTATAATCTTTGGCAATTTGGCAATGGTTGGCGGTATCATTGGATCGTACTTTATCTAAGATGAGGCGGGAGAGGTAGTTGCAGTGAATGTACGAGGGTGGTCCGATAAGTACTTAGCCTAAGAAAAACAAACATTTTGGAGAAATGGCGATTTATTTTTCAATTTAGTCTCCTTTTAGCTCGATACACTTGACCCAGCGATGCTCCAACTTCTTTAACCCGTCTGAAAAATACGTTTTCTCGAAGTCTGCAAAGCAGGCCTCCGTGGCGGCGATGACCTCCTCATTCGACTGAAATTTCTCCCCGGCGAGTGAATTTTTCCAGTTTGGAAACAAAAAGAAGTCGCACGGGGCCAAATCTGGAGAATGCGGTGGATGGAGCAGCAGTTCGTAGCCCAATTCGACCAATTTGGCCGTGGCGAGGGCGGAGGTGTGAGCCGGTGCGCTATCATGGGGGAAGAGCACTTTTTTCTTCGCCAAGTGGGGCCGTTTTAATTTGGCATAGTACAGCCCTGTGACCCGTTTTGCCCTTCTCCAAATAGTCGATGTTGATCACACCTTGTGAATCCCAGAAAACGGTGGCCATCACCTTTCCGGCCGATGGGACAGTCTTCGCCTTATTCGGAGCACGTTCGCCGGGTGAAGTCCACTGTTTCGACTGTTCCTTGGTCTCTGGTGTGGACCCTTGTTTCGTCGACTGTCACGAAACAACGCAGAAACTGGGCTTAAACAGCGTCAAACATTGCTCTAAATTGGTCTCACGGTTGCGCTTGTTGTCCGGAGTGAGCAAACGCGGCACCCATCGCGCCGACAGCTTTCTCATGCCCAAAATTTCATGCAGGATATGACCCACGCAATCTTTTGAAAAGCCTACTGTCTCAGCTATCTCGCGCATCAATATCTCGCGCTTCAATCGGCGGTCTGGCAATATGAGATCGTGGATTTTTGTCACGTTATCCTCCGTGGTAGCCGTTTTCAGGGCACCTGGACGTGGCTCATGAAAAACCGACGTGCAATCACGTTGAAACTCGTTAAACCAATTTTTGATGGTCACCATCGAAGGAGAAGAGTCAACGTAGACAGCATCCAAACGCTCTTTGATTTTGCTGCGCGATTTCCCTCCCAAAAACAAGAATCGAATCACCGACAAATATTGCTCTTTTCTAAAATCCGCGGACACTCCCGCTTCCACACGTGGTTAAAACAAAACTACGAGTCCGATCCGGCTGAAATTTCGACAGTAGTCGTCTACTAGAATGTACTACATATAGTAAGTTGCTCTTGCGAGACTGGCGCCATCTGGCGGTGAGGCTAAGTACGTATCGGGCCACCCTCGTAGAACCTTATCGCAACATAGTGAATGTCGTTTGCTTTTTTCAAAAATGAATAAACTGGTCTTGGAGAACCTCTGGTTTCAACAAGATGACGATATCATTCGTACAAGGCTTCAAACAGTCAACGTATATGGGTGATTTAGTAGCGTACACATCGTATTGAGAGATATTGCGATCATGGTAAAAATCAGCTTCCATATCAGAAACGATAATGTGTAGGACTCCGTTGTGTAGGGTTTCAAGAACTGGAGGAAATTTGCTATCATTGGACAATACGGACAATCATTAGCGGTGAAAAACGCGATCAGATACCTAGGTATCTGATTTGACCAGTATCTATATTTCAATCGACTTATAGACGCTTGTCTTGCTGGAGATAAAAAAGCCTTTCGTATGACAAGGAGTCTGTGTCACGTGGCTTCTGTAACGTTGCCCTAATAGTCATCCCACAAGGTATGAATTCCTAATAAGACCCATCTTCGGTTTTATTTCCGCAGAAGCATTTCTCTATATCGATTCCAACAAGTTAGTGTACAATAGAGATAATGTCCCGGTAATTTATCACCGCAACCGGGGCGTCAGAGACAAACAGCTTATCCACGACGAGTACGTTGACAGTGCTCATGAGCTCATACATTATAGTACCGTACTGGCGACTTGGGATCTCGCCGATGTTGCTAAATACCACGCCGAATTTTGGCGATTGTCAGATGAAAGCGCTGCCCAGAACGGTGCGTTACCCCGGTTGGATCCTCTTCACTCTTTAATTGGTAAGTTAGATTATGGTTATCTAGGGGATCTTTTGGAGGCTAGGTGCTTCATGAGCTTGAGATGCCAAAGCCCAAAGATGCAATCAGACGCAATATACGAGTGCCAGCTAACTTGATTATAATTAAAATTAGAATTAAGAAGCTCAGGGTAGGTTAACATGAATTTAGGTTTTTAATAAACTTGTCCTGGAAAATCCAATTTCAAAAGTCATACGAAAATAGAATAGATATATTTAAACCGAAAGACATTAGCAATTAAGAAATTAACAGGTCGAAGAGTCTTCGTACAGCACTGAAAGCGGTAGCTAGAGAGGCTTGTTGGTTGAAGTTCAGGTTAATGTAGATAAGGAAATAATCTGAATTCGACGAGTACATGGAGTAAAAACCAAATCAGGATTCCCGTCCCAAAGGTGCGTAATTGGAACTTGAAGAGATTATGTAACCGCGCAATTTAAGTAGCACAACCTAATGTAAAGTGATTTGTAAAATGTACACCAAAGACATCTTTTTACTTATAATTCTCGGTAATTGTTGCTGTTCGAAAACATGGAAAAGTAATTCCTAATTGTGGGTACATTAATGTCGGCAATTAGTATTCCTATTAAGTATGTTGATCAAAGGTACATACATAGTTTATGGCATAAGAGAGAGAAGACATCGACTTAATCGCCAAGCAACGCCCCATCAATTGTGCTTGTTACAAGCAGCTGTTACGGAACTAGGCACTCAGCATTTAGGTATGTTGTTGACCATGTTACGAATAGATTAGCATGTCATATTCGACATTCAAATGAAATATTAATCAAGCCTTTGCCGATCGGCCGACTCCCTGTCTAATGAAATATGATGGCTGTGCTTCGGCACTTGATTTCGAAGCTCCTTTAAAATCGCTCTAATCTCGGGTGGCACAATCAATTTTCAATTAATTATTCATGAGAACGAAATGACGTCAAATTCACTAATGGAATGGCAACACACTTGGCGCGTCGTGCAGTTGTACGAGTATGTGATAAACTTGGAATAAACTATTTACTTATGCATACTTCGTGTGAGCACTGCAGTCCATAGCGTAGTCACTGTGTCTGGTGTTTTGTGGCATAGCTTAACCGCCATCGGATTCATTTGCATATCCATTTATACGCTTATGTTCTGATATAATGATTGTGCTTAAAAGGACTCACACATTGTGGCTAATGTCAGGGTGTGGATAAATTGAATAAATAAAAAATAGCCGTGAAAAAATGTTTTGTTGCATAAGGTGCGTCAAATGTTGCTATATACCATACCTATGAATATAAATATAGTTTGTAATGTAGATGTACTGCGACGAATAACGAGGCTTTCTGCCAAACAATGTTCAGTGATATTGAGTAGTGAAAGTACTTTTACTGCATTCTTCAAGAATGTTACCGTTAATAGTAGAGGTTTCGGGTGAATTCAATTTTCTTAAAAGATTCCATTTAGATATTGGATTTTTTTATTACACAAAAATGAACTAGTCCGTAAAAAACTCGTCTTTCCGAAAGAGAAAAAAAAAGAACAGCAATCACCCGGAATCGAGGTAAGAGTTCAGCTCACTGGTCGTGTAAAAGGGATAGTGTTAATTGCTTCTTGGTCACAGTTGAGTTCTCAACGTATTTATGAATCAGCCACTAATACGTGTTCAATAATATGCCCGGTTAGAAAACCGAAGTAAGGTCGCACTTTGTTGAAAAATCATTGAAGCAAGAAATGAACTCAAGACACCACCTGGGACGGTGTGACTTTTGAAAATTCGAAATTCCTTGCTCTGTGAGCGTTAATGATGCGTAATTTATGACTTCTGATCTCCGTTGGAATGAGGCTGTGGCCTTGAACTTATTTAGTGAACGGTGAACGCTTCTACCTTTCAGAGGTTAAAGTGTTTTAAACTTTTCATCTTTTTTTCAACTTCGAAATTGTTCTCTTTCGGTTCAGTTGATAGGTGAGTGTCTGTGGCGTTTTCACAAAACGAGCAGCTATCAACAGCCGAACAAAAGAGTGAACAAAGTTATTATCCTTTAAAAATCCTATCGAAAGCATGAACAAAAGGAAGTGAATCTCGAACGCCCGTCACTTGTTCAGCGAAGATATCTGCAACAGGCACGTCACTGCGAGGCTTTCGATCCAAATTAATTGATTCATAGAGTTGATGGGGAGCGATGACGATACAAATGACGCTACCAAGCATGGTTGTCAATATTTCAGAATAAGCACTTGTGTCTACGAACATACTTACTCGCACGTGATTTGAATTTTCGAAAAGTAAACACACTGATGTGGAAATAAAACACTGCCGGACGGAAATTGATGTAGTCAAAGTACAAATTGCAATTAGTAAATAGATGTATATGTACCTTCGTCAATGCGGACGAAAAGAAATATACTGGAAAGCAGAGAGGCAAAAATAGAAAAATCCAAAGATAAAAAATGCTCGTTTGAAATGCCAATGGCGACAGATCAAGTGACAACCGTAAATAGTCGGCTCGCGGAGGGAGAATTCTCTATTTGTGCGGCTCGATGTGTACGTTTTGTACTTTTAATCTGTTTCCGTTTTCATTTTCGGGACGTCTGGCGTATTTCCTTTAGTTGAATAGGGCCGTAGCTGCTGGTACGCCTGAGCTGGCGTAGAAGTGCTATGTCATTGAACTTTGGAGAGTATCCGAGTCGGTGGCCTTTTAAGGCTCTTTTTGTAACTGTAATTTGAGATGAAGATTATTCAGTCAACAAATTATTTTAATGAATCAGCTAAGAGTTGGATTAAATCAACAAAGTTTTTTTATTTATTTTCTTGACTTTTTAAAGGTTGCTTGGCTTTTTTATATCGCAGGAAATCTGAGCTCAAATCTGGATTAAGGCTGTAAATCCATTCAACTCTTTTGGTCATTTATTAATAACCAAATGTCAGTTGAACTGATTGTATTCGGTACAATGGAATGAAAGGGTTGAACACATCAAGGACGACGGCCGACGAAAGGAGTTATTCCTACTTGACAGAGTGTGAACATTTCTGAATATCTACCCCCTTTTCTTGGACATTTAATTGAAAGGATTTATAGAATCTTTTGATGATATGAACACATCCAAAGACACACGCATACATATGGCTTGCCCACCATCAGTGAAGTAGGCAAAGTCTTCTTCATCCGGACGTGCAGATTTACAGTAGAAGTAGAGTGGAAGGGGCAGTTAGTCATATTTGGCTGAGTTTTAAATAATTAACAAAGTAAGGCTTGATTTATACATTTTGTCTAGCGTTAAGTTCCAGGTTACTCAAATACATTTATTTCCCTTGTACTAGTAGAACTATTCACTGGATTGTGATTTCGAATTATCATGTCGGCTTGTTCTGATCGTTTGGGTCAGGACCCATTCGGCACGCCTAGTACAGTGATGTTGCGGTTGAATTATTCTGTCAATATCGTAGACTCAATCACTTTCTGCCTTGAAATTATTTCGGCAGCCTGATTGGTGTAACGACTACTACCGTTGGCAAAGGAAAATGAGGCTGGGCCAACATTTTCTGCTTCGAAATCCATGAGGCGTCCTAGCTTATTTGACGGCCAGAACCGTTGGCGAACGGTGATAATGCTTAGAACGAGACTCTTCTAGGCTAAACCACTTAAAATAGCGAAATAGTGCTTACACTTGTCTAAAGCTCTCTTAATCAAAATTCGTTTCTTTTGCTTTTTTTCCTAGTCCTATTCATCACTAGTGATCAGAGTTTTTACAATTAATTAGCTAACCTTGTTGGTTGGATCCCAACATTAATCTATTAAGTCATAATGATTAACAAACTTCTTATGCTCCGTCATTTTATTTGCAGTCAACAACTCGTTTCCATCCACTTTAGCCCTACAAGCTCTACACTAATCAATCTGTTTATTGTCAAAAGGATTGATCACATTAACTTCTATAGCCATTTTGATGTTCCCGACTTCTCAAAGTACGATCTCATTATACCCTTCTATGACCTTAGTAAATCTTTTGTACCGACTATAATCAGTTGCCGAGACTTTAAATCTATCAATATGACTACCCTTATCGATGACTCTCTCAATTCCTATTACCTACACGTACCTACATGTCTTCCGTTGATGAGCGGGTTGAGTTTTTAGTTCCGGCAGTAATAATATGTTTGAGAATCAAGTCCAAACCAAAAACCTCACCATTCATTATACCAAATGTCAATGGTTAACTAGTTGCATTGAAAAACTGATTATTAACCGAGATATGGCCTGCAAAAGCAGGAAGAAGTTAAAATTAACCGAGTTACTATGCGGCTTCAAACGAGAGACGCTAGTTATGAGTAAACAAATCAAGGTTGAGTCCTTAAAAGACATCAAAACCGTCAAGCTAAATAAAAAATTGGTCTCAGTCGTATCTCTCTAACAATGGCACTGGGGATCCGAACAAGTGTGATATTAAAAACCCCAGTAATACACCCATCTTGACTGATAGCTTTTGGCTTTTCTAAAGTCTACGAAGAGGATGTGCTTAAATTGACCCTTGCAATCAAATTTAACGCCATTAATTTGGATTTTATGATCCCCAAATTTTTCAAGCTAATCATCTACACCATCCTAACACCTGATATTTAATAGAATCTCTATCTACTCTAGATCTTGGAAGGCTTCTAAAATCGTACCCATCCTTAGCCACGGAAATAATAATGATATATTGTCATTTACGTCTAAGGTTTTTGAAAAGCTTCTAAGCACGGAATGGAACTCGTTCATAAACCAACATAAACTCCTTTCACTTTCCAGTTCAGGCCACAGATTCGAAATTGATAGAGAACATGTGATATCGTTGGTACTACAATATTAGACTTTTCTAAAGCACATGAAATCCTTCTGCTGAGGATGAAGCGTTCTATTTGGGCTTGATCGGTATTTTCGAAAGAACCCTCAATATCAAGAAAGCAACCTAGAGGATGTCCAGGCCCTTACATGATGGTCATATAAAAACAAACTTATGCTCAACTCCAGCAAAAGCCAAATCATTGCCAATCTAAACTTAAATAACTTTACATCAATCCAAGCCAATGGAAGCAACTGTTCAAAACCTTGGAATCATCTTAAATCAACAGCTTACGTGGGGTGATCTTACCACCAATTTTACAGGTAGAGTTTACGGCGTCTTGCGTATGTTTGCTATTTTGAAAATTGTCATCCACAGCACAGTGCGCTTCGTATACAGATGGGCGGCGATGGGATTGATATATACTTTATCTTTTACTTACTCATGTACATATGTAAGCATATTGTAAGCTAAGAGGTAAGCTTGAGTCAACTAACATATTGTAAGTCAGTCTCAAGAGAGAGGAATAAAAGAACAGTCGTGTTCCAATACATTAGGGATCACATCTCGTTATTCATTAAAACCCTGCTTGGCATGGACACTCAATACTTACTGAAATTTAGGATATTTACCTTCCTTTTCAAAATCAAACAGAGCACAGCTCCATCATACTTTTACCAGTGACTTCGGTTCGCTATATCTAAGAAAAGTGGAACAATGATATTACCTAATGTTAACTACAGGGTGATAGAAAAACAGTTTTTCAATTGTTCCGTAAGGATATGGAATTCGCCCTTTAAATTAACGACTAAAATTAAATTTTTATATCTAACGCCCTGGCCACGAAAACTTGATGCAAAGAAATTCATAAATTTCTTGAAAATATTTGATTCATGTGGCAAATTATGCCCATCTTCCACCAAGAAGAAGGCATCATCTCCAGTGCAATATCCGACAATTCGATTTGCATATAAAAGTACTTACTCCCCGTTATGGAAACCATTTAAGGGCTGTTCAATGCAGTAAATGACATTTTCACATCAAGCACGATACCGCGATTTACATGATTAATATGCTCCCTAGCGATGAAAGGGATAAAAATTGGCACTAATTTCCGAGCATTGGATAACGAATTCGACAATTCCCTCGACTACTATCCCATCGAAGTGCAGACTGGTATTGATCGATCTGATGAGTTTAAAGCCATGAATTTACATTAGCAACAATCATAAAGCTCGGCATCAACAGTATGTGGAAAATCCATATGAACAGGCACTTATCATCGTGGCATGTGTGTGTGTGTAAATGTGGCACGGGAGAAAACAAGTTCTTTATTATGCAGAAAACCTAGAGCCTAGACAGAGATGTAACTCGAGTATCCATCAAAGTGCGTTAAACTCCCCCGCAAACACAGCCAACAACCAGTAACCGTCAACCAGCAACCCTGTTTGCAAATTCAACTCCATTCTACTTGGCACTTCTGCAACCGTCTGCATGGCTTCCGAATACAAGGCTCGTTGAGGAAATCATGATGAAAATGTCCTTTTACGAGCAATGCATTAAGTATGGCTGTGGAACTCCTGTTCAACCTTATCGCCCGCTTGCCCGCCCTCGAACTCTTTTCCACAGTAACTTAAGGATAATTAAAAAAGGAATTTTAAATTGTTTCCGTCGTCCCCAACATGACGACGATGACGAGAACGTGCATAGATGTGCATGTGAACATGGACTACGTGTTTCACATCTATGTGTCTACGTTTGAGACCAGAACAGAAAAAGAATGAATCTATTCTGTGGATACGCATGGAGACTGAGGAGTCGAGTTGAATTGAGGAGCACGTAGCATAGGCATTTGGAATGTTTGTCCCTTATCTGGAGGCGAAAGAGTGAGTTTTTGCTTTTGGATGGGACGGGCGGAGCGCATGGGAAACAAAAGTATCTTAATGTTGTGCCGCAATTTATATTGCATTATCTTTCCATTGGGAAAAGAGCTTTCTGTCGAGTTCGTTTTCTATTTATGTAGCTCTTGGCTGCTGTGTCAGCGAAAAGGTGCTCCAATGGGACTTTCAATCTCCGCACATGGAACCCGGGACGTCATAAATGTTATTAAGATTCATTTCGAGAGTTTTCGATTCGTTTCTTCCATTTTATTTTGGCCTTTCACTCAAATAATGTTTTCTATTAATTCATAAATAAATTTAATTCATAATAAAATGGAATTTACAATATGCCAGATGAGCGTATGTTGCTGTGATGGAAATTTAAAGATCAAGGGCCCTAGAGAGAATTTATTTTAATCGAAATTATTCCTGTTACAAGTTATACTGTTGCTTCAATCGAATAAAAGGCATCAACACTTACGTCTGTTAGATAAATTCATTTCCTACTAGTCTCCCTCCATGCGTTAATGTCTCTTTCCAACTACATCTAAGTGCCTATAGCTAGAATGGATTTTCTATTATTACACATCCTATGCAATGAGAATCTATGTGCTACGTGCTACCTGCCCTTGACCCACCATACTCGTGTAGCCACTCCAACTGAACTGTTATTTTCAATTTAATTCCCGCTCTTTTGCATTTCCTGCTAATACTAATTAATATCGAGGAATAGAACTTCCATTACGATATGCCAGGCGCTTTGTGATTGTTTATGTCAGTACATGCGGATGTACGCGTGCTTCAGTGATTGGTGCCGCTTGAATGGAGATACAATCTAGAAATTTTCTTTTGTGATTTTCTACGTCAGATGAAAGTCAGTTATTTATATATTTCAAAAGATTTTTCCTTGTTTTGAATGACAAGCATCCGTCTTACATGTAACACTATTTCTTGCTTTTGAGCAGGATACTACAATCGGAATTACTTTTGATTTATGCTTTCATCATCAGCACCATTAGAAGATGGTTGCACTAAGAGTCTGGCTACAGTGACACCCTTGTTCCAATTGTGGTTCTCAGCGGCAATAGAAAGTATCAACACTGGAATCTTTGATTGGAATAAAAATTAAATCCAATATTATAAAAAAATTACCAATAGCTTCGGCTATTTTTCCCCTTCCTAACAGGGTTGAATATCAATATGCCTTTAATATATAGCATATCATATACTTCTGCTACCACCAAACACAGAGCATAAGCTTTGATCCATATATATTTGGCTTTGCCGTCGATGTTGAGAGTTGACCAGTCTTAACTCATTACTATTGGAACTTGGGACTGTCATAATAGACTCACTTCTTATCGCCAGTGATAATTCGATGCCAAAACCCTTTGTATTCTGCCGTTGAAGCAGCTGTTTACAGGTGGGAAAATGCCTTTTGACTATCCGGTTTCCCTGCTTTTGAATCATTTCCATCCTAAGGCGTGTCCCGATTTAATTCCCAACAATTCAGACAATTTTTGAGGTGTTTGAGCTGTGTCTTTATCGTAAATATTCTTTCAATTCTGCATCTTACCCGCCTTACTTCCTATGTTATTCTGGTGAAGTGCCAACAGCTTTCCATGTTCCTTTGAAAAGACCGAAAGGAACGATAATCAGAAGGAGCAAGGTTTAGGTTCGTGCAACGGTCGTCATCACCGACTGTTGAGCAGAAGGTCTGTAGTTCCAGTCTGTCCATAGCCAAGAACAATTCCTATACGGAAAAACAGTGCACCAACATCAGTTGTGAATGAGAAATGATAAAAAAATGCTGATGAAGGCATAACACTCGCAATATAAGATCACTTCCAAATTCATACTCTGTGTGTGCATTTCCAATATAACACCTTAATGATATGGAATCAAAAAAGTTACTGTGGACTACAACCAAATGCGACAAATTAAGCAAATCTCTCGAATCATATCTAGGACAACCACCCCAGGAGAGTAGTGAACCAACATCTTCGACACAAACCATCTGCACCCCGTCCAGGTTGTGTGACAAATACCATAAGAACGTAACTCTTGAAGCTGCGCTAATTTAAAAGGAAGAAAAAGGAAATTCGATGGGGTCTGAGCTACAAAAAAGGACTGAAAAATTATGTGTCCAACTATCGTCCCATTGCCAAGCTCTCATGCATACCCAAACTTTTCGAGAGCATTATTTATGATGCACTGTTCTATCAGTGCAAACCCATATTTTTTCCTAACCAACATGGGTTTCTAAAAGGTCGACCGACAACCACTAATCTAGTCAAACTTATTTCACAATGTTTGTGTGCACTCGAAGCTGGCAAAGAAGTAGACGTTGTCGCCACTGACTTAGCAGAGCCTTTGACAAAATGTCTCACCAAATTATTCTCCTAAAGCTCTCCCTTCGGTTTCTCTCCCGGTTTTATCTGATGGATCAAATCTTATCTTGAAGATCGTTAATATAACGTTTTCTTCAGATCGTCTATCTCTGATCCAATTAATGCTACATTCGGCGTCCCACAAGGTAGTCATCTGGGCCCATTGATATTTATGCTAACCATAAATGATGTTGACAGCGTTATTCTGAACTCTCAGCTCTCCATATACCTATATGTATGGCGATGATATGAAAATATTTAAACACACATCTTCCCTTGTTGACTTGTGCTCTCCCCAATTGGATCTTAACAGGTTCACTACTTAGTGTCAAAAAAAAAACATTTCGAGCTCAATGTCAGTAAATGCCAAGCCATCACTTACTCCCGCAACCGCTCTTCCTCACCACCCATAATCTACATTATTCGTAATGAAACTGTTCCCCCTCTCATCTTCTTTCTTGGTCTAGGAGTAATTTTTGATCGTGAACTCAATTTTCGCCTCCATATCGGACACATTATCAAAGGTGCTAGTTCTGCCCTCTGTTTCGTGAAACGTTGGTCCATAGAATTCTCGAATCCTTACGTTACGAAATCGTTATACATTACTTTCGTTAGGCCTTCTCGAATATGGTCCCCCTCTTACGAATCCCACACTACGAAGCCATTCAACGTAGGTTTATCCGTTTTGCCCTTCCCTGGGCTAATGCCCTTAATTTACCATCTTATACGGATCGCCTAAAATTAATCAACCTCCAACCCCTTGAAGAACGACGCGATGTTATGGATATCTTATTTATTCACGACCTTCTCAAAGGTAACACAGACAGCCCCACATTATTGTATGTATATGCTTCCCTTTAACACCAACCCACGTAACCTTCGGTCCACGCCTATTTTCCGTAAAAACACTCACCGCACAAATTATGGCTACCACGAACCAATGTTAGCGCAAAGCTAACACCAATCTTTACAACCTTCACCTCAAAAAGTCCAGTCCTAGAATTGCCCTATACCACAACCTTCACCCTCTCCTTAATCGTTTCCACCCTGTCACCTACTTAAAAGGTAAATAGGTTATTCTTTTTTGTCAAGGCTTGCATTAAGCTACTTTGTAAAGTACCCCTATGGGGGCGTCAAATCACACACTCGTTAAAGTGAATGCAACAAGATCTTACTCAATACAGGGTGAGCCTGTTTAGTCATCTCAGCATGTTCGCAAACAAGGCGATTCCATCAGGTTTTTCTCTCCTTGCAAATTTGATCCTTCCAGTATCACACTTCCGTTTACCATAAGAATCATATCTTACATAGCTTTCTTCAATTAACCGTCTGAAATTTATCAATTTATCGTCATTACATGAGAACTCAATGGTCGCCGATGACACGGGGTACTCATCCCGTCAAGTCTTCGAAATCGCATTTCGTGGTGTTTGCCTTTCGTAGGGTGCTGACGAAATCACCTGTAACTTGTCTGAAAATAATTTGTCGAAAATATCCGCTCGGAGTCGGAAAAACAAAACAGTAGATCCTCTCAATTGAAAGAAACTTCAGCTCTGATCCTAGACGGCCCGAAATGACCAGGTGGCGATCACTGTATTCCTCTTTTTTATTTGGAACCGAATTTTATTAGAATGACTAAGACAGGAACTACCTTAGATTCAATGACGGTAGAGACGTTTGACGGCAGTCTTTCATATAATGAAAGTAGTCATGGACGGATTGAAGGACCTGTTCGGTGACCGACTGGCAAAATGCAAAATGTTTATAACTACTTTTGGATCATTACAAAAATTGCAAGAGAAAATTAAAAGTAATGGCTTTAGTTTTTGTATTTCTAAAGTGGTAGAAGCTCTTGGGATTGGTGATAAGGGAGGATTTAATTCGGTTCAGGAATTTAAGGTTGATAGATTCTCATAGTTGTGCAATTTCCATATAAGATTTCAGGTAAGTAGAAAGGTCGGAAACAGAGCGGGATTTACGGTAGCGTAGTTCCATATTGTACCAGGGTAGAGATGAGGGTGTAGTTCTTTTTTGGTGAAATTGGGATGAATAGGATAAGGCTGATGACTTCGAAGTAGAAGAGGACAACAATGCATATTATCTAAGGACATGTGCTTATAAGGGTTTAGGAGAAAATTAAGGTTAATATTGCTGGGGAGGGTATTTTGTTTTGCGAATTCTGTTTCTTCGGAAATTGAAGCGATACGCATTGTCGGAATGGAGAATGGTGAATTGATTATCGAGTGAAAGTGTTCCCGATAATGGTAGATGAAACGCATCCTTAGTAGAGAGGAGTTGGTTTCTTGTGACCATGACATTTTTCGGCATCAGTTTAAGTTGTCGATTCATGTTGTTGGTGATGTTACGAATGGTAAGTTGGGTTTTTAGGGACGAATGTAATAGAAGGCAAGGTAAAGATTCCCTTAGTTATTAAGGCACTTGTAAATTTGAAATCAAGGAAGTTTGACATTTTCAAGGGTAAGGGATCGTAGCCGCTGTTAATTGGTCCGAAGAGTTCGCGAACGTCCAAATCGAATATAATCTGTTGTGAATAATTCGGTGTCTCTAATACCGGTGCATGCTCCCTCTAACCTAACATTCTGGTAATGTAGTATTTGGCTGAACTTTTTTTATTTTTTTATTTATTTTTTTTTCTTTATTCAACTTTTACTTAAAACTAGCTTAAATAACATAACAAACTTGAAATACCATACTGGCCCTATACGGACACTCTAAAGTACACAGAACAACTTAAACTATGTCTTTCGACCTAATGATTAACTTTAAATAATTTAAAAAAGAAAATAGTACAACTAAGAAAATTGTTTTTTTTTTGTAGAAAAACTTAGCATCCGATGGTGTGAAAGGAGCTTGAAGCCGATGTGGGCAGTGAACGAAGAAAGATCGGTAGTTACGTCATTGGGTATAATATTTAGGTTCTCGTGAGAGCGGATAAAGATTTTCTTTAGTTCGTGAAGGTCAGTCAGGAGGCCTTCTTATTGGATCGCTGCCATGACGTCGTGAAGGTAGATAAGTTTGGCATGACCCATAGTAGAAGGGAGGAATGGATCTAAGAAAGAAAGGGAAGAAAGTTTTGAGCCAAGCGGAAGAGGCGGAAGGCATTGGGTTGAAAGTATGAGGGTGTATAAAGTTGAATATAGAGGACTGTTTTGAAGGTTGAAAGAGTTATATTAGTGCGATATGTGGGTCGGGTTGCGGGTGCGGTTTGTAGAATATGCGTCAGCCGTGTGCCGTGTTAGATATTCTAGCGGCAGGGAATAGGAAAGGATTAGGGTTAGCTGATGATTCATTAATATTGAAAGCGGGACAGAGAAATATTTATTCCCTCTTGTAACTCCCAATTAGGGTCTAGATTAAGCCGAGGGTGAAGGGCTGGGTCTAGTTGTGAGTGGCTGAATACGCTTGGTAATATTAGAGTTAGAAGTGGGCTTATTGACATGATCTTGTAGTCCTAACCAAAAATCCGCATTTATCCTTAGTTGAATCTCCTTCTTAGGAGGGCATCAGAAAAGCCACCGATTAATTTCGTGAACTTTACGAATGTGATGGAGAAACTTTGGTGGAAGAGGTTATGTTTTATTTTTATTTTTTATTTTTTTTAATTCATATTTATTCAGTATTATCTTATATCTATCTTACCCTAGTCAAAAATGTTTAAAACTAGCTTAACTATCTTAACAAATCTAACTATCTTACTGGCCCTAGATGGACACTCTAATACAAACAGAACAATTGAAACATATGTCTTTCGACCTTTGGACGACTACATAAATTCTATTAACATTATAATATCTAACTTAAGCTAAGAATAATGGTTTTTATTAAGAAAAAACTTAGCATATGATCATTTAGTCTTATGGTGTTTATCACGCAACTTGGACGGGATGCAGATGGTTTGTGTCGAAGATGTTCGTTCCCTACTCTCCGCGGGTGGTTGTCTTGGGATTCGAGAGATTCGATTGAATATGTCGCGTTATTTGTAGTTTTCCAGTAATATTTTTATTTCATGACATTAAGATGTTATATTGGAAATGCACACGCAGAGTATGAATTTTAAAGTGATCTTATACTGCGAGTGTTATGCCTTCGTCAGCATTTTTTGATCATCTCTCATTCACAACTGGTGTTGCACAGCTTTTTTGTTTCCGTATAGGAATTGTTCTTGGTTATGGACAGACTTGAACTACAGACCTTCCTCAACAGTCGGTGATGATTACCATTGCACCACACCATCCCCCGGAAGAGGTTATGTACCTCATGTGGTGCATTCCATAGAATGATGGTGGAGTTTGAGTTCTAGACTGTCGTATTTCCCTTATGCAGTTTAATTATTCTGCGCTCTCAATCAGATAGGGTCTATACAATTCCGACACGTTCGATACTTTTCGCTGTGGTCGAAGGAGTTGTTGCAATCGGTGAAATTCGTGGTTGGGAAGTTTTGTTGAAGGCACTCATACTAGGGGTATGGTAATGAACGTGGTAGCAACACTTTCCAATTGTTCATCCAACGTAAAGTTGGAAAGTTGCTCTCACAGGCGGTAGGGGTAGGGAGGCTAAAAGTTTTATTTCGTCTATTAGTGGAGTCAGCATTGAGCATGTGATTTTTTCCACGCAGTCGAGTTGGATGGATGTTTTATTTTCCAGGAACTTGTGTCACTGTTAAGTTAGAAATGTCCCCATGAGTTGATTTTAGGATTGGAGAAGCATGAGAGCAACTCGAGTTGACGGTTTTGGTCGATATTTTTGTAAAATTTACGAGGTTATCGTTAATTTGGGATAACAGTGAAGCCCAATTATCGTAGAGTTCCTCTATCCTTACAATCAATAGACAAAACACAGACGCCGCTTTACCAACTGCCTAGGAAGTTACATGCTTCTGAATCTGATTCAATTGGGCCACTGTATAAATCAAGCATTCAAATCAAAACAATATTAAATCAAGGAAGACCTTGGTCATGGCAGTTACGGTTTTGATTCAGTCTTTAGGCTATTTTCAGCGAACTTATCTGAAATGATTACCGATAGGTAGTGCTCTATATTGTATATGCACGATATATACGTATGATTTTTCACTTAATAATTGCGTTTACGTGTAAAAAATATCATATTACGAGGGAGTACATATGATACTTATGTCATGTTGCAGTCATTGTGACAATTGTAAGACTGATGAAGTAGATCGCTGCGAGTGCTATGAATGTGGATTCCCCGACGCGCAGTCTAGTGTGATACTCGCATGTACGATACAGAATAAAAAAAGAATCAAGTCAAGGGAAAAAAGAAAAACCATGCGGTTCAGATTGATTACTTCGTTGGTCGGGCAACGATCCGCCGTTAAGTAAAGAAAACAAGTGCATAGCAAAGAAATAAATCATTTCCGTATTGTTGGATGACTATAGAGGAGGGCAACAGAATCGCGTCGACACAAAGTGGAAACAAGAAGTCCTCTTTGATGGTGGACATCAAAGATAATCCACTGTTGGTTGTTATTAGGAAAAATCCTTTCAAGTTTAACCCATTCAGTTATTGTCAAAGATTCGAAATCAATTTATATATTACGCACCATACCATCACGCCTGTAGTCTACGCAATAAATCATTCAAGAGTACATAAAAAAACGTAATGACCGCCCTTTTTCGTGACAGCCAAATAAATTTCCATTACTTCCACCCATGTGACCGCACTCGAATTCACCACACGCCTTACGCATAAATATAAAAAAACGACATTTCCAATACATATTCGAACACGAATCTATCGCAAAAACTCCCATAACATAAAAAGGTGGAAAACCGATGATTCGATGATTACCCTCGGTACACCCCAATTCCGAAATATGCAAATGTTAACCGGGAATCGAGACCGTCATCCTTCGTTGACGTGAAGTGGTGCAATACATTTCATATCCAAACAAGCATCTGGCGCCGGTAGATCGAATCGGGGACGAAAGCCCTCCACTTAGCCTCACTACCGCGTGCAATTGTTCGTAATTTATGTTTATTTTAGGATAAAATGACGACAGGATACGAAAAAGGACAAAAAGGAAACAATGAAACCCTTAGAGCCGGGATAGTCTGTCCTAATGCTGTCATCAAATGTTACGATTATTCGCATTCGATTGAATTGTATTTCAGTCTCCTTCGTCTTCTAACTTTCCTTTCGAGTTATGTTACGAGTCATGGCAAGTTTAGCTTCAATCAACCTAGTTCGGTTGGGATTAAGAAAGGGTCGCTATGTAAACATTTTCATTCACTGGTAGCTTGCCATAAAATTGATTTGCATTTAGCCCCGTCCACCTAGGAGAACATGTACATAACTGATGTTGGCATTGACCAACAAGAACGCATCGTTATATTCAGAGTAAACACAGATGCTCGACTGCAAGTTACAGAAACTGGAGCATATTTGTTGAAGCGTTTGAATTCCATTTCTCGTTTCTTTCGTTCTATATTTCACGGTCTTCTTACTGCAACTACTAATCATACGATTGGTGTCTACGACAATTGCAAAAGTTATTTATCTTAAGCTGACTTTTAACACTCGTAACAAAACTGCTCAGAATTCACAACAAAAGAGTGCTCCAATCAAAACAAACATCGACGAGGCCGATGAACTTTGGAACCGAATCGATCAGCGGCTTGCGGCACTCTCGGAGGAGTTTAACCGGAGAGTCTCGCAATTGGCCACAACTCAAGATTGCATTCTTACCAAAGTCAATGCAATTGAAATCAGCTTACTGGGCAAAGTCGATGAGCTGCAAACTCGCTGCAAAGAGCTGGAATCCCGCATTGATTCTCTGGAGCGTAAAACAACAAGTGCCGACGCAGTTTTGGTAGGAGTGCCTGCCATCGATAATGAAAATCTCACGGAAATCTTTGGTAATATCTGTTCCGCACTTAACATGACCACTCCACCAATGGCAAACATTTTCCGGGTTCGACCTTCCGCCGCTGAGGGAAAATCTAGTTCATACGACGGCACTGTCATCCTGAAGTTTGCTGACACCCATGACAAAAAGACTCTTATGAGAAACTGCGTTAAACACTACAAGCGCAATAAGAGAGGTCTGACTCTTAGTGACATCGGCATGAACTCCAACCAAAGAATTTACATCAATGAGAGTCTAACCAAGGTGAATTATTTGCTGCAACGAAGCGCTCTTAAACTCAAGGTGGCGAAAAAAATATCCACCGTCCACACCAACAATGGACTCGTTTACGTGCGAACGCTGAGTGGTGAGTCTGTACTTATCAAAAGCAAAGAGGATTTGGAGAGGTTACAGCAACAACAATGTATATCACGCTGATCATTGTCTACTCTGCCACCGCTCTGTTTAGCTCCTGCTGCCATTCTCTTTCATTTTTTTCATCTCTACATTTTTATCTAATTTCAATGATTTTATATTTTTTGCTTTGTATTATTCTCTTTTCATCTTATATTTTCTATCAATGTACCTTGTTTACCTGTATTATCATCCTTTTCTTGAAGTCAATCAATTATTATTCATTATTTGTCAAAGCCTATGATTGTTTTAAGCCACTGTCTATTTTTACCTTACCGCTCGCCCTCTCTCCGCTCCCTCTCTCCATCAGCCCTTTTTTTGTGGTGAATGTTGCGCGAAATTAATAATTCGTTGGGGAAGTACTCTGCTCCAGAGAGTAACCGCATTAAAAAGACAAAGACGTTACTAAACATAATAAATAATAGTAATAAGGGAGTTCGCATGTGTCACCTTAACGTACAGAGCATTGTAAACAAAATTGATGAGGTACGTCTGCTTTTTGGAGATGAATCTATGGATTTCATTTGTCTATCCGAAACATGGTTAAAGCCGAATATATATAGTGATCTTTTCAAATTGAATGGGTACACAATGTACCGCTCCGACAGGATTGGTAGGCCTGGTGGGGGTGCAGCAATTTACGCAAAAAAACATTTCAAGGGTAAAGTAGTCAGGCAGTCATCAGAAACAGATGATATCGAATACATTTTTATAGAGGTGTTAGTGCATGGTGCAAAAATACTCATAGGATCGATCTATATGGCACCCAATGTTGCATGTTATACTAAAGTTAGGGATCTGCTTGAGGAGCTCGGACCTTCCTATCAAAAAGTTGTTTTATGCGGTGATCTTAACTTAGATATTTTAAGAGGCAAAAATAAAAATCTCATTGATGCAGTAAAGTCATTGGGTTTTCATTTTGCGAATGACGTTCACCCCACTCATTTCGCACAAAATAAAACTGCTTCATTACTTGATATCTTTCTTTTATCACAAAAAGACATAGCTGCCCACTATGATCAAATCCCATCCCCTGGTTTCTCAAACCACGATATTATAGTCTTAACTTTGAATGTTGTTCCTCCATGTACTAATGAAACATTTGTTAATTTTCGTCACTTCTCTTCTGTTAATGCCATTAAGTTGTTTGAAGATTGTTGTAGTCTTAACTGGTTGCCACTGTATTGCACGTCAGATGTAAATATTCAACTTTCGGTGTTTAAAAACAATATTGACTACCTACTTGACAAACATGTACCCGTTATCACAAAAAAAGTGAGAGATCCTAGCACTCCTTGGCTTACCCAAGAAATTCAAGACATGATACGGAAACGCAATCTGTTGTATTACAGATGGCGTAGATATAAATGCTCTTTCATGTACGATATTTTTCGACAAATGAGAAATCATGTTACGTGTCTTATTCGTAGAAGCAAGAGTCAGTACTATCAAGCCAAATTTAACTCCAATAAGTCAAGTGCTGCATTCTGGAAATCTATAAGGCAAATTGGCCTAACCAAAACTGAGCCGGTCAATTCTGCTGTCGACGTTAATGAGCTCAATAAAAAGTTTGTGAGCAGCGCACATGCAAATAAAGATCCTATCGATTTTTCCTTCTTTGGGGGTGAAACTATAAATACTGAAACTTCTCGATCCTTCTCTTTTCAGTGTGTTGAGGAAATTACAGTTAGTGACGCCATCCTCGCCGTTAAATCCAATTCTGTAGGACTTGACGAAATCCATCCTAAATTCGTGAAAATATTGTTACCTGTTATACTTAAACACCTTACGCATATATTCAACACTATAATAACAACAGGTATTTTCCCTGTGAAATGGAAACAAGCAAAAATTTTACCTATACCAAAGTCGCACTCTCAGGGTAACTATGATTTCCGACCTATTGCCGTTCTTCCCTTTCTAAGTAAGGCTTTTGAAAAAGTGATCTGCAATCAAATTAAACTTTTCCTTGATAAAACCAAATTGATTGACAGTAACCAATCAGGTTTTAGACAAAAGCATAACTGCATCACAGCATTGCTTAAGGTTTCTGATGACGTAAGAGCTGGTATAGATGAAGATATGATTTCTCTAATAATATTTTTAGATTTTTCGAAAGCTTTTGATTCAGTAAGCCACCCAATCCTTCTGTATAAATTAAAGAATCAATTCGCCTTTGATCGTTATGCGTGCCAACTTGTGGGATCATATCTTCAAGGTAGGAATCAAACTGTCCACTATGACGACAAAATTTCCACATGTCTACCCGTTACGTCAGGTGTCCCCCAAGGATCCGTTCTAGGACCTCTCTTATTCACCCTCTTCATAAATGACATCCACAAACAGATACGTAATTGTGACTATCATATTTATGCTGATGATGTCCAGCTATATAAAAAGTTCACTAAGTCTGACTTTTCATCAAATGTTAGTGTCATTAATTCGGACTTAAACCACATCTATCTATGGTCACAAAAAAACCGCTTGAGTCTTAATCCATCTAAAACCAAAGCCCTTAGAATATATAAAACCCATTTGGAGATACCTCCCGTGAATGTTGTACTTAATAATGAAACAATCCAGTTTGTCGATAAAATAAAAAACCTGGGAGTGTACTTCAACCATAAACTGGACTGGAATGATCATATAAACTTTATTGTTTCAAAAATATATGGCATCCTAAGGGGATTAAGCCCCACAAAATTGTATCTACCCCCTGCTGTAAAACTCAAACTGATTAAATCGTTTGTTCTACCTATCGTGCTATATGGTAGTGAAATTTTTGCATGTTTGGACTCAGTCTCGTTGCGGAAACTTAATGTTGCGTTAAATAACTGTGCTAGATATGTCTTCAATCTGAAAAGGTATGATCATATTTCCAGATTTACCAAAAAAATCGCTGGCTGTACCTTAGATGCACTTTTAAAATACAGAACAGTCCTCTTACTGCACAAGATTGTTCACAATAAAGCCCCTTCTTACTTGACAAGCAAAATAAAATTTGCTCGGTCGCAAAGAACCCTGAAAATCATCCCTTCGAGGTACAGATACTTGATTAGTAGACGTCAATTCTTCATAAATGCAGTTAGTCTCTGGAATAATCTTCCCATAAATCTAAGGGGTATGAGCGCGGAGAAACAATTTAAAAAAGGGCTCTTCCAATACTACGCCAGTGGTTATTAACAACACATCGGCTTCAAATTATTATCAACCAATTCTATGTATGTCTATTTATCTATCTCCTTTTTCTTCATTCTATTGTAAATACTTTTTTACTTAGTTTTATTTCTTTTTTCTCTTTGTTACTTAACTTTTATACACTAATAATTTAAAAATATGCCTGTGAACTTAAATATGTAATTTCCTGTACACTACCAAAAGTTCTATAACTTATATATGTACAGAGTTGAATAAATCAAATAAATAAAAAAATAAAAAAATATAATTGACTGATTACTGTTTCAATGCTTGGTCGCAGCTCACGCCATAGATGTATATTGATTGTCATACGGTAGTTGTCAGCGAACTTACAAGCCTTTGAAAGTAATAAAGTGAGAGAAAAAAGAGTGGTTTTTAAATAGTTTTTCTATCGCGAAAAACCAAACGTTGCCTTTTTGCACCCTTTAATACCTTTCGATTTTTAAATCATTTCGGACCCATTTCGGACCCCAATCATTCGGACGGATTTCGTTAATAGAGTACCCAGGTATTTGAATACGTCAACTTTATCAAAGAATTTCTCGAGTACAGTCAGGGGCGAGGTTTGGTTAGTCCAAGTCGGTTTCTCCTGAAGCCACACTGATGGGCTCTGATTATTTCCTTTAAGTATACCAGTTTCTTTAAAAGAATATTTGATAACGCCCTGTAACAACTTGGTAACAGCGATATTCCTCGGTAATTGTGGCATTGTGTTTGGTCACTCATTCATTCATTGTTTCAGATAGTTGTGTTGAGCCCATGTAACTTCTCTGTTAATTTTTCTCCTGCAAATTTTATTAATTCCGATGGTGTTAGGTTGATTACCAGGTCTTGTTATTCTTAAGCCGATGAATTGCTTCTTTTACTTCCTCAGTGGTTGGCAGTTTTCCCAAATCCTGCTCTGCTGATAAGTCTGTGTCCATTGCGTCTTGCCTTTCAAGTACATTACGCAACTTACCACATTTTCTTATGCGAGGCCCGATCGGGAAAATAGTGCGCCTCTGGACTATTTTACTTAGGGAAGACCAGCCATACATTAAGGTGTTTCAATGATTTTTGATGTTGTTTCGATTGTGGTGTTGCAATGGTGTATTGCTGTAGTCATGTGTGTGCGTAGTGCAGAGTCTTCAGATGTTTGCCTACCTTTGCCATTTTTTCGTGAGGCAGAGATTCCTTAGGAAATCGCCTCTTACGACTGCCATTCCCAGCTACGGGTATATACTAAGCCCTATCCCACAGGGATTTTTATTAATGCTTCTTAGAACTATTTTACCCTAGGCAAAAACATGTTTAAAACTTAAACTACCTAACTAATTTAAAATACCTCACTGGCTGTCTGACAGAACAGAAAATGCTTAAAACTATATCTATCGAGCTTAAGATTAGTCAAGAAAAAAATGGACATCAGAGTTTTATTTTAATTTTTTTATGATGAATTAAAACTAAACTAAGGCTACCCACCACCCTAACCTACCTTAACCTAACCTAGCCCAACCTAATCTACCCTGACCTACCGTAGCCTGCCATTAGTGTTTGCAGGTTTTTGGCTTGAAAAGGCCAAGGAAATTTATCACTGGCGCAGTCCCCTCCAACCACAAAAAGCATTGATAATGTCGCACTACGTTTTACGCTAAATGTGGTGTAAAATGGTATTGGTCCTATATGCAACCATGCGATCGTGTCGAAGTGGCCATTATTTTTAGCTGACCTGCGGGACGAACACAAGTCTCTATAAAACTCAATTTCCATGTCGTTACAATTTTCTGACTAAATTCACTATAGCTGTTCAAAAAATAGCTTGAAAATGACTAAGATCACTTCCAATTTTTATGAAATTCATGAAATTTTTGAAATATTTTCAACGTTTTGCTGTAAATGTTCACTATTTCAGCGCGTAGCGATAGTTTCTTGATATTACACGATTACCGCACTCTTCTGCGAATAGGCTTGTTGAAACAATATTTCACTGATATCCAGTCCACCCAATTCTGGCCCAGAATAGTTTTCCAACATGGTACTATAGCGAACTACACTGACCGTAACATAGTGATCATTTTCATCGACAAAAAAATCGGTCCAATCACACCTCCCACATAAAAACCACCATCCGGTGGTATATCACTTTTTGTTGATGTAATGGAGTCTCTTGAAGCACATGGGGGTTTGTTGCTGCCCAACAATGAATATTTTGTTTATTGACAGACGTTTTCTTCAAACTTTTGCAGAAGCCAATCGGAGAAGTTTAAAATGATAAAAATGCTTCAGTTCTTCAATTAATATCATCTTGAAGGCCAAGATCTTTACAAAAAATTGTCACAATTTGGACTCAGTGAATCCCAATCCTAGTGGACGTCGTGGATTCAACTGGTTTTGAACTAAAGGAATTTTCATTATTTCTCACTGGCACAGAAACCTCCAACAGTGGATGTTTTGCCTCGAGTTCATCCTCTGTGGCACACACAACCTATCCAGAGGGACGATTATTACGACCAAAAAATGGAATAAACCAACTCAAGATTTCGGTAAAAGTTTTAATGACTTCTAAACATTCCTTGTTCATAAATTTAACAATGATAAAGACCTACACCTTGATTGACGTTTTAATCTTGAAAGACCCCTTTAAAAAAAAATCCTGAATATGACTGTAAATTCTGTAAAATATTTTATTTAAATATGGAAATTAAAGTAAATGAAGAAAAATAATTATTTTATTGTCAATAATCACTGTATACAATGGAGAATACCAAGGAATTTGAGGAATTCAATATCAAGTTCTCACCATACAAAGATTTTCCTTCGATCCCGTCATCAATCAACACCTTCCTATTACTCGGAAAAGAAGTTATTTGTTACTGCGTGCAAATACGAGTACTTTGTAATGCGACAGTCGTTTCAACAATAAAACCTCGTTTCACATTCAACTGTATGACCTAGAAACATACAGGAAGCAATCTGGAGATTGTAAAAAGCCCTTACGGTTGCGACGTAGTTTCTACTTTCGCTTTCCTACCCTAGTATCAAGGACCATATGAATCAATCACAGGTTTACCGCCGTTGTTTGTTTTCCTTGTAAGTCGTTTTATGGTAAATAACAGTGTTTTGATCCTTCGTCATGGAGCTTATCTCACTTGACTTGTGTTCAATATTGAACAAGTGAAACCATCAAGCGGTTTCCCACATTTTGGGATTTGGCACGAGGTTCCACAATTAGAGAAAAAGTCGGTGAGGTGTTGGAATTTATTCTTTTTCCAGTTACACTGATGATAAAGTTTTGAGCATGTGCGTATCCTATTAGGTATTAAGATGGAATGATGGAACGGGTAGATTACTTTGGGTGACTTGAGACTTATTCCTACTTCTGATTCTGAGCACAATTTTCTATTTCCGAAAATCAATTACGGCATCCCTGATAAAGTTTTGTCACATGGTTTCCTATTTATGAACATGCAGAAGGTGTCTTGTCATATTCCAGAGGGACGTCCCTAATTGCTTTTCGAATCATTCTTTAGCACGTGTCGTCCAAAGAAGCCAGAAATCGTTCTTCAATACTGGATACATTTTCTACATATGCAACAAACAAATTGCATCTTACCTCAATCAGTCCTGGGTATTTAATCTCCTTCTTCATCTCACCCTTTACACTTCTCAAAACATAACTATTCGTCCATGGTCAACTGCAACAATCGCATCACATTCAAAGATTGAGGGGTAACTAATGGTTATACATATCTGGAGAACAATAGTAAAGCCGCGACATAAAATTGAATGCGTTAACGACAGCACGCATTCGCAAATGCTTGTTAGTTTAACATCTTTACCAAAGGCAAAAGTAACGCCTTGAAGAAGGGTTAGAAAGTATGGTATGTGCATTCAAGGAATAGAGAAAAACAAACTTTCTCACGAAGGGCTGCTAAACTCGCGAAAGATTCACAACGTTTTTATTATTTACGAGTGTTTGCTTTTATTACAATGCTACGAGGACGAATGGGATGTGTTCGCAGGAACATGTGTGTTTTTCATTCTTACCCAAGTGTCCTTTGGATTTAATCTTTTGTATTATTCTTTTGATTTTGACTTTCTTTTGTAGAAAGAATCTTGTATGTTTGCTGTGTTTTTTGTCTTTTGTTCCTGCGCGTGAATATTCAAAAGACACTAATTACAGGAGAGAGAGTTCATGGTACGCTTCATTTCCCGCTGCGAAAGTGCGGGTTTTCGATTTTTCCTTTCGTTTGTACAGTTTTCATAGTTATCCTTAGAATAGAGGGATGTTAATATGAGAAGAATAATTGAAGTTTCAGAATGTTATATGAAATTGAATTGACGGATTTTTTTAGCTTATCCATTCGATATTTTACGAGGGGTAGAAACTGCGAAGAAGGCTTTCGGCACGGACAATATCACTCATCAATGGATACGGTGCATCTCATCAGCACAGATGTCTTATTTATAATATTTACGGTCATTCTACATGTATGTTCTTCCTTATAAACGAACGAAATTTGTTCAAAAAACAAGGTATCACAAGCTATGTAAATATATTTAAAATTTAAAATCTATTAAAATCGATTTTCGATCACAGATTCTGTATTTGATGTTATGTGGAAAATAAAATTAAATGTTCCAACGTACTTGAAATGTTGGCTGTGACATTTGGCGAGTCCACTCTGAGCAAAAAAAATCAAGCTCTTCACAAAAGGCCGTGATGATGTTAATCGAGACGCTCGTCTCCGACGCACGTCAACAACAGTTTAAAACGTTGAAGTAGTGAAGAAGTTTGTCTTCCTTCAAAAAGGTGTTTCATGAATGCGCTAAACTACCAACATCTAATTTTTTGTTTTCGAGATTTTTGGGACGAGGAACATTTCAACAAATCTACAACAGTTATTTTTCGGCATAAAAAACAATTCTTAAATATATGTATATATTTTAGCAACTTTTACCAATTTTCCCAATTTTATCAAGCGTTCATTGTGCAATTTGCTTGAAACAAAATTAGTCTAATATTTTAATTTGAAAAATTGGCCTTAGCCCCGTAAGATAATTTCAAATTAATGATTAGATTGAGATAATTGTTTCTACTAGATATTTTGAAAGCAAAACAATTTTTATTATAAGTAGACATTCCAAAAAATTCTTGAAGTTAAATTCTTTTTAACAGACAAGCTCAAAGCTGGTGTCTGTGTAGAAATAAAATTACCTCCTACTTTTAAAACCCTAAGAATAATTTTTTTACGTGAAAAACTTTTTTTTTTTTAATTTCAATTTAATGGATGCCAACATGAACATAAATTATAAAAAGTGCCAGAAACATTTCTTGATTTTTCATTTAATATTCGGAACGGGTGGTAATTGAAAGTGGCATTGTCAAGAGAAATCAAGCCAACCAGGTAGCACTCAAATACACAGGATAACCTTCGATCTATGGGTGTTTGGCTTCTAATATCGATGCATGGCCTCGGCGCCCTCTAAATTTCTTGCGTTGGACTATTGTTTATTATTTTGGATCAACTTTTCAACGTCAGTCACAATACTACGCGGAAAACCCTTCAGCATTCTCAAGGCCTTTAAATAAAAAGGCCCCTAAAAATAAAAAAGGGAGTGGTCGTGATGCATAGTAATCATTACCGACTGTTGTGCCGAAGGTCTGTAGTTCAAGTCCGTCCATAGATGAGAGATGATCAAAAAGTGCTGATGAAGGCATACCACTCGCAGTATAATATCACTTCAAAATCCATACTCTGTGTGGCATTTCCAATGTAACACCTTAATGAAATAGAAACAAAAGAGTTACTGTGAACTACAACCAACGCAAATTCAGTCGAATCTCTCAAATCCTATCTTCGACACAAACCATCTGCGGCCCGTCCAGGTTGTGTATCGAACACCCTACGAGCCCACACTCTTGAACCTGCACAAATTATACATAATATAAAAGAAAATCGGTAGAAAACGACTTTTCATGTTACAGCAAATAAATATAAAATTTGATCATGTAATGCCCCAATAATGGATTTTAATTCACCGGTTTGGGATACCCTTGCGTACCAAGTCGAAGTTACCACTTTTTTTTCACTAGTCTCGTCGTGCATTTCTATAATAATCGACGCACCTCAGTTGCAAATATATTTCAATTGACGGCGAAATGCCACACTTAACGTATATGATGTTAAGTATAAAAAAGAAAGATACCCAAGCTTACTATCTGGCGTTTCTGATCTGACATTTCTGACCAACATACAGAATAATACAGAATGCGCATTGCATTTGAGAACTTTCATATTAGTGGTATCAATTTCTCAAGGTAATTTTGTTGGGGTTTTGTTTCTTATTTGAGCATCAATGGAGGACTACCACCCAACACAAGAAAAAAAAAGACATGCTGTTATTGTCGCTATATGTGCGAAACATACTAATTTAGAAATATGCTATTTTTTGAGTTGTGCCCTATAGTTCGTACATAAGGTTCGCCGTTAATTGGAAGCATTCACTTACCGTACAGAATATGTTATAAAGCGTACAAAACATGAGGAACGTTCGGAGACTACTACGCAATTTACTCAACATGTACAAAAAATTGTTGACGAAAACTCTTCGAAATCGATGAGAGTCATTGCTTCAAGCCTAATCCGATAACATCTCCACGAAGACCTTCACTATACATCTTACGTTTGGACAATTTCGGGAACAGAGAACTAACCGTGCAAAGCATTTTTGAAAAAGCTTTTAAACCCAAAAGCTTCAGCTTCCAAAATATTGAGGTTTTTCTCTGACGGAAACAAAATATTGATCAAGACCAAGAAATCGAACTCGAAAATGATAGGCGATTGATCTGAGCATAATCGTACAAAGCTTCCCCATGTTATGCGCACGAAATTTCCAATATTGTCATGGTTTTAACATAAGAGTTGTGAGTAACAACGGATATGTTATGCCACCTCATTTCTTTCCTCGAGGATTTTGGGGCTAATGCTTATGCCTCTATCGAGGTTTAAGAATACCTGAATTGATAGCATACGCAGGGACAGACCATAAATATTCTGATCCTTCGATGGCGACACAGGATTTTATGGCCGACATTTTCATGACCACATTACTCCGCAGGCTTTGGATTACTGGATTATTATGTAATAAACATCCTCATAAGTCCACTTCTCTTTAAAGGATGTAATAACTGCCAGCATGATCAATAATCACTATGAATAAAAAGCATTTGATTCGGACAAGCAATCGGTCCACGATTGAGCAGGTTATGGCCGTTAACGGATATTTTATTGAATAATTTTAGTCACTCAACGTTGTGTAAAATTTCATGGAAATATAATAACTTTTGGGAAGACTATAAGAAATCAGTTTTAATTTTAAAATTTCATTTTTCTTTTTTTTTTTTGTTTTTAATTTCTATTGGAAGACTCCGTATTCCCGTTTATACACCAAAAAGAATTTTTCTAAAGCCGTACAAGTACATTATAGAGGTTCAAATTTTTAAACAATTTTTTTTTTCAGACTAAAATTTGGAGCATGATCGCGTACATAAACTAAAGACCTTTGCTGACTAGTCCAATTCAAATATTCTTAGGAAAAGAAAAATCACCTAATTCGAAACGTTGATGAACTGTTTTCAAAAATTTCATAAAACACTTTTTTCCCCAAAAATTTATTCTTAAAACTCTAATTTTTTTACTACATGACTGACACAATGATTCTAATAAGAGGGAACCTACATTCTGTATAAGTTTTATTTTTATGTCCGATTTCGGGCTTATCGAGCAGGGTGATTAAAAGTTCCTTTTAGTCCCGGTAATGTTTTGATTTTTAGATATTTTCTTGCTAGCAATGTCAGGAACCTTAGAAATTATTATGCTTTTTTTATCAAATATAACAGCCATAAAATTAGGTCTTTACAAAATCCTTCAGCCTTGTTTTCGAAGTTTCCATATTAACATGTCATTCAATAGCATAGTCTGGTCGACCTAATCCACTCGTCTTCCCCTGCCAAATTTATTTTCGATGCAGTTGCAATAAAGTTGTGCTTAAATAAGCACAATGATTAAGATCCTCGCTTAGACTGGACTGTAACATCCTGTAAGGGTAAATGGAAGAATATTTTAACCACCGTCATCAAAATCAGGGTGAAGTTCGACGACAATCAGAGCCCTAAGCTGCCCTACTAATACGTAATCTTTTTATCCCACAATTCCTAACAACAACTCATTTCCAATTAGGAACTATTGCAAAAAAACAGAAATTTTCCTACAAAAATAATCGAAAAATAACAAAAAAACGGAATAATCTGGATTTGATTGTTTCCATTGTGAGAATCGGCAAATCTTTATTATGAAACTTTACGGTAAATTGATTTCGCACAATCGAATTAATCGTTAGCTATGGGTGCACGAGCGTCAAAGGATTACGATTGCGTTCGCGACAGCAAGGGAACTCATTTAGATATCCCGTTGACAGGGTCATCACACGGAAGGGGGTGACTTATTGACAGCTGTTCATTCTTCTACATAGGAGCAACAACTCGGAAAACGGCGGTGGAAACTATCTGAAATAAATTAAATATTTCGGTCTGTAATAGGCTTTAGTAGCGCATAAAGCGATTATCATGTAATGCGAAAAAAACACAAAGAAACAGCCAATGCACACGGTCACCACGAAATCCACGCCCCTGGTGAACTAAAGGTCCGAAACTACACCGGCTACCCGCTGATCGCTGTCAGGTATGAAATAGGACTCGAAATATGTAATTATGTTACTGGTCACTGTGCCGATGCCGGTCGGTAGTTTGTTATTTGCCTGGGCGACATGGTTTACCGTGGCCACAGGTTATTAATGAATGTTGGTTTAGGACCTCAGTTCCGAAACCGAGTGAGATGTTTGATTTCGGACACTGCATGGACCCTAAGGCTATTTCACTATACTGTACCCGAACTAGGGTACAAATTAAGTCGTTGTTCAATAACAAATGTAACACATTGCCCGAAGGTTCATAACTAGACCGGTGCTGTCAAAGAGACAATGGTTAATTGTACAACTACATTGTGGCTGTGAATTGTGTGTGATGGAGTTTAATTGTGAAATATTCGCGTTTATTTAATTTTTCTCTTTGTTTCTTGAGATAAATTAAAAGCTCATGTAAACATAATTTAGATTTCACTTTCTATTTTCATGTAGTGCGTTAGTACAGCAATTTCTTTTAGGCAGCATTACATTCACTAGACCGGATCCGTGACGATTTCTAACTTCCTGATTGATGCGGCTACCGACGGCTAAGGCGAATGGCAGCTGTGATAAATCACAAATCTACTTTTTATTTATTTTTTCTTGTACATGATTGATATGATGGGCTAACAAGGCCATTGTTGTCTTACAAAGGTTTGCGTGCTGACACGTGACACGTTTGGTTGTGGGTCAGTTTGTTTTTTTCCTTACCACAATGCTTTATCATTTATTAGAAAACACAGGACAAACCTGACCTACAAAACGCATGACACCTCGTAAGGGTGCATTTTTCATTCGGCTCTAGACAGACTGACTACATCAGACAGCTGTCCCTATACGCTACTGGCACGCTCCTTGCTTCATGGGTGTGATAGTATTTCCTTAATTTGCGTTTTTTTTTTCGTTAAGTAATATCCACGGTCCTGTGTAATTTGCAAATTCATTTTTAAATTAGTTACGGTGGAGGATTTGAAATAGAGTCATGTCGAGTGACATGGCGTCAGAGGAACTGATTATAGGCAAATGGTAATTATGGGTTTTTGCTGAAATTGCAAATTCAATTTCCTAATGCATAGTTGCACATATATTTCTAATATTGATCTGCAATACATCCCTAATGTTAGGGTTGAAACCAACAGGGTGGCCATATATTAGTTTTTCCTACCCTTCTCGAAAGGGGTTTCATCACGGATATGCACACGATAATTATCCGTTGTGGTTTAATTGTTTGTAAATTGAGTTGTATATTTGCAAAATACTGAAGCATGTTCCTCTTATACCTCAAGCTCGCTGGTTTTATATTCAGAATTCTAACCGACCTGCTTTTGACTGATTCAAGTCGCTGATCGTTTAATGATCCCATTTCGAGAAGTAGCTTTCAGCATTATGCGCGTTCTATTGTCTCAACAAGGATTAAAATTGGAGGTTGGCGTATACAATAACAGGATACGAGGCGGGAGCGCCTATCTAACCTGCGAAGAATACGTTCTAATTTCAGAAACAATTTTCAATCCTAACCTGACCACTTGGTCAGTTCAGCCAATAAATCTCCTTATGTTACTAGAATGTCAGAAGACTGCACACACCAAAACTTTCGCAGCACTCCTCAGTTCCCAACAACAGCTTTATGACACTTTTTCCCTAACTGAAATTAATCGAAACTCCAATATCACAGAGAGTGAGTTATTCACATCAGATATGTAGCTACGACAATATTGCCGATCCGGGCAGTCGCAGACGCCTTATAGCAACTTACAGCCGTTATGATTCATTGCCCTTCAAAACTTCGAACTCCGTTGATTTAAACTTCCCATGTTATCAACTTGCCTCTGTCTCTCTGTGACTCTGGTCACCTCCAACTCAGTAACAACACCAACAACATGAACAACCTGACCTGATCTTCTCATTGGATACCGAAGACTACGGTATTATAACAAGTTACCATCTCTTCTTTACTTTGGATCCGCACCATCCACTCTTTTCCCGAACAATGTCACTCGATAATCATTTCACATTCTCCACCCCGAAAACACTTAATTTCCGAAAAGCAGACTTTGCAGAACTAAAAAACAAGTTCAGCAATATTATCTTTAATTTTTTCCTAAACCCTAACACGCACATGTCGTAAGATGATACTCTTGCGCTGTTCTACTCCAAAGTCATCATCCGCCTTATCCTATCCGTCCCATATTCGCCGAAAAAGAACTGTACTTCATGTCCCCCTTGGTACACCAACGACCTATGCTCTCTGCGCAATGAAAGAAACAAACGTCGTTACAATGTTATTTTCAAATCTTCCATTTCTGATCCAATTAATGCCGCCTTCGGAGTCCCCCAAGGGAGCCACCTCGGCCCACTGATAGTTATCGTAACACATATTTATGTATACGCTGATGACATGAAAACTTCCAAACATACATATATGTACATATTGTTTTCTGCCGATTCATGCTCCCTTCAATTCGACCTAAGATACGAGTAGTTGATGTCAAAACAACCATCTCGTGCTCGATGTTCGCAAATGTCAAGCTATTCCTTACCATACACCCCTTAGAACCCACGTTATCTGTCATGAAGTTGTTTCTCTTGTCAACTTTTTGGTTGATAGAGAATTTAATTTGGCCTTCACATCACAAAATTAACAAACGTGCCAATTCCGCCCTCGGCCTTGTGAAACGTTGATCAAAAAAGTTCTCGAATCTTTACGTCACGAAATTCTTATATATAGGTACAATACTATCTTCGTTAAGCCCTTTTTTGAATATGCCAGTCAAGTCTGGTCTCCCTCTTGCGGCATCCTCATTCTGCGCATTGAGGTTTATTCGTTTTGGCCCCCGTCTTCCCTGAGCTTATAATTTACCGCCTTATAAGGATCACTTAAAAGTAATCAACGTTAAACGACGCAAGGACGAAGGCATTGTTTTTATTCATGAAATAAAATTTCGACTGCCGCTCACCTTCTTCCGCATGTTACATGGAGCCAAAATGGAATGGTGCATGAAGTGAAACCCGCTCTTTTCGGCCTACATCTCACCAAACCCTGTTTTAGAAAGATCCTCATCCTCTCTTGTTTTTTTCCCGCCAATAGGTTTTAAGCATATTTAAGGCTTAGATTGTTTAATTTCTTTGTTAAGACTTGCATTAAGCCGATAATATACCCCTTCGGAGGCGTCAGTCGTACAACCTTTCTGATATGAGGGATAGTGAGGTACAAAGAAACACATTCTAGGACCGCTGTCATATGATTCACCAAGCCCATAAAAAGTCAAGCTCATCCGGCATAATGATAAATCCTCCTTGATAGGTTATTGCAATGGCTCCAATTTTGTCCTTTCTCTACGTTCATGGCCTCTAGAAATTGAATTCGTCATTTTAAGAGAGATGACTATCTGATTATCATTATGACTGAATAAGTCATATGCTACAAATAATGTAGCCGTAAAAAACAGTTTTTAACTATTTGCAAAATGTTTTTCGAATAGCCGACAATGATATAGACTTCGAACTAATTTCATATAACTCATAAATGTGTAATGAGTATCGGATACTATTTTCGAAAAAAATCGCATTGGAAGTTTGTTTTTATAACCAAAAAATTTACTGAGAGGTTACCAAAACTTAATTTTTTTTTTCATTTATTGTAGTTTATTTTTATTTTATTTTACAAGTCTTAAAAGCAAATTATCTTGAAGCACCTTGCATTAAGCGAGACCGGGATTTGCTCATAAACGACCCTAGCTGGCAACATACAAGTATTCTCGAAATTCGTGCGTACACTATGCGAACATAATTCATTTTATGTATTCAATCGAGAGAATACAGTCTGCGATGTCATTTAATGTATAGCAAAATCAGCTAAGTAAGCATTTATGATATTGTTATACCTTCAGCCGTTCCCATGCAATTGATTTGGAGAACTCCAAAATAACTAGGTCAGTTCATAAGAAATGCAATTGTGCTGATACATTGTATTGAGCATTTTTAGCGACAATAAGTAGAGGTATCAGGTGCTGGATGTGTGTAGTTGATTCCCCCGTCGCGTTGTGTAAAGTCGAATTATTGTAACCCAAATATTGTACCCGTTAATAAATAAAGAAAAGAATAAAAGAATAATATTTTTTTATTCTTTCCAAGGGCAACAATATTTAATTCTTCTTCTTCTTAGATGGCGTAACAGCTCATGCAGAGCCAGAGCCTAGCTTCTCTCATTCATTTGTGCTGTGTGCGATTTGTTTTTTTCACACAAGTGAACGGGACCTACAGTTTAATGCCGATTCCGAACGGCGAGAGTCGAGAAGCGTTGGAATTATCGGGATCCGAACTCGCTCATCGTGCGTCAGAGGCCGACACACTACCCACTGCGCCACGGCTCTCTCCAATATTTAATTCCCGCGATAAAGAAAATTTTTTATGTGAATCTTAAGAGTTTTATTTCTCTTTACCCGTCTATTCGGTTTTCATTCGGTGGCTTCGTGGTAGATATTCATCGTTCGACCCTTCGGTAGAATTTATTGGGTCAATTCGTTTCTATTTTCACTTCGACCCATCGTATACTATTACTGTCATTGCTCGATTCGCAAACAGGGCGTTTGTTCAATACGGCTGTACCTGATGAATGTTAGTTAGTAGGTACTAGCATTAAAAAATACTTTTGATTTTTAGAATCGTGAGCGTAAAAGATCATATGTAACTCCAGACGAACCTTTGACATCGACTGAAAGTTCGGATCAGAAGGGTGTGATTTATTATGAACTGTTAGAACCTGGCGAACCGTTAATACTGCATGCTAGACGTAACAAGTGATCAATTTGAAACAATCCTTTGCATGAAAAACGACCAGAATATTAGAAAAGGCAACACAAAGTGGCTTTGATTCACCACGATACAAGGTTTGTTCAAAAAATAAGGTCACTTTTAATTCATCCCATTAATCTGATTTATTTATTCATCAATATCTATTTTCCTTTAAGTTTTACCTTTCGGAGTGCTTTACACTTATATACACTTTCGCCAGTGCTTTTTCCAATCCTCGAAGCACTTCTGATACGCGCCTTTTGGTATAGCCTTAAGCTCTTCCAAAGATGCGAATTTTATTTTCGTTTTGCTTCACGCACACGGCACATAAATTTCAAGAACTCATGTTGAATCACACCATTGTAATCGAGCTTTTTCGGTCTTGGCTCTTATGGTCACTTTCAATGGGATGATTGAGCTTTGGTCTCGACCTCATAACCACAGACATATGTTACGTCACAATTGATGACCTTTTTCAGCATATCCGGATCGTCATTAAAATCAGTCAACAGCTCCTTAACGATGCTCATGCGATGCGACAGTTTTTTTTTGGTCAAAATTTACCAATTTCGGAACAAACTTCGCTAATACTCCTTTCATATCCAAAATATCTGAAAAAACAATTGTTGACATGCGCCAACTGATATGCCAATATCGTCAGCAGTTTCCCTGATAGTGACTCAACGATTCTCCATTACAGTTTTCTTCTCTGCTTCAACAATTTCATCGATTGCTGGGGCTGGCGCGACCAAGGCGGGCATCGTCATCAACATCTTCACGGTCTTCGGTGAAGGTCTGTACCACTTATTTTTTACTTAGAGTAGACCCGCCAACAATTATACTATAGTCAACCGTTCTAGTACAGTGGAGCATTTATTTCTTTTTACACACATTTTTATACATTAAAAATACATAATGGTTCATATTTTTTGAACCATTCGTTTCAATAGCAAAAAAGCCAAGCACACCAACAAATCTAATGTTTCTGACTATGAATAACAAATTATATGTTATATCCAAAATATCTGGCAATGTCAACATATGGTACAAAAAAACTGAATTCGAGAATCGAATGCACTCAGGTCGCGGCAATCAAAGGTTACTTTACTTTTGATAAAACCTCGTACTTCATCAAGGAAGTGTTTTGTTTGGGAATACTTTCGCATGCGGCTTACTCACCGGACTTGGCTCCGTCCGATTATTACTTATTTGCATAGGTGGAATATCCACAACGCTACACTTTTTACAGAAAGTATCAAAGTGGCTCGATGACTCAAAGAACAACTTTTTTTTTCAAGACAAAATTACCTGGTATGTAATCCACACATCCTAGACAAGCCGTAACGAGCGGACCCACCACCCACGAGGAGCTCGGAGCTCAATTTCTTTCTGTGATCCGTAAAAACATTTCTCCTGCAATTCGAGCCGTGTTCTATGAATTCTTAGCCACATTTCCTTTCCTCCCACATTCTATGTTTATAAGTTTTAAATAACACTCGATACATTGCCTTAGGACTTCCGCACTCCATACTGCAAGCACTGCAAAGCACAACAACACCGTATTTAACCCCTCGATTAGTATTGTTAACGCTAATAATTAGAAACTTAATACGCATTGTTTGTGCTCAGTGTAACCACCACTGTGACCGATTGACAACAAAATCAGGTGGCAGAACACGGACGTGCTCTATTCCCTCATTGTTCTTAAAACTCACATCTTAAATCTGGTTCGGGACACTCCTATGGTTTCACACAATAGAATTGGTTAAATATTACCGCATTAGCAGCACAACTCTATACAGTAACAAGAAAAGGAGTAATCCAATATGCTCCAAGCTCCATCACAAGAAACCCCCATCGAGCAACAAATGGATATGATGGGTGTCGTCGGCCGGCATTTACAGTAGATGTCATCCATGCATGGAAAATTGAAGCTTCCAAATGCATGTCGGCATGTTGCCATGTGTACAATAATAGTCCCCTGAAAAGAAGCACTTAAACCCACCAGGATATGGGAAAACGGTGTCCTGCTCTCCTATGACGAACAACGAAATCGCACACGTGGTGATTGGCCATTGATGCACGGAGATAGACAACATTATCAGAATTCGCAACACGCAATCGCTCAAAGAATCGCATGAAAGGACTTTTTCAACATATGAAATGAAGAAAAAATAGAAAATCAAACCGAAATCACGTCCTACCACTGGTTATGCTTAGATAAATCGTTCATCCCTTCATTTACCCTAAAATGGAAAACATACTCGTATCACCAGTGCGTGCGAAACTGCCTAACCTACACGACCATTGTTTTGCAAATTGCTGAGGCACACTCCACAAAATTTTCGATTTGCTACCAAATGCTTGAGTGTCACTTTCCGGTTGAGTCAATTCGATGAATTCCAAATGGCTTTGGTCTACCGGAAAATTTAACAGTCGAGCAACTTACCCAAGTGCTCAGGCTTTATCCAGGCACTTAGGATGCGATGAAATGGAAATGCTGCGAACATGCGTGTAGTGATGTTACCACATCAAAATGTACTCCTCGGGTATGGGGCCACAAAACTCGTCTTATTTCGATTCCGCCCAGGTACACAATTTGACTCTAATAAATAATTCTGCTCCTTAACGACTATCCAACTACGATGCTGACACGAGTTCTCTACAGCGAGAGTGAATCAATGAGCACTTGAAAAATCGCCAGACTGGCGGACGCCAAAGACACACAAAACAAAAATGGATTCGCCTCCTCCTCCGCTCGTAACCATTACGCGAAATGGAGCAAGTTCAAGAAAATCAATACATGCTCCTTTCACTGCTTTGATGTAATCCATTATGTACGCTTGTATAACACTATTGTGTCCTATATTCATTTGATTTGATGGGGCGCCTGTAAGGCTTGTGTGGTGGGCGACCATGGATTTGGCACGTGTTCATATGGACAACAGCTTCACGGGCTTGTGATTCGAATTCAATTCTTAAGACTTGCTTTAACCTAATTGCCAACTATTTGTGTGTACTCCTGCGCTAAAGACTTTATTCCAATTAATTGAATGAGATGAAGGTAAGACCTGTACATGTTTATTCATTTTCAGAACTGAGCATGTATGTATGTACCTATGTATGTACATGTCCTACGATAGGTAGTCTACATATGGTATGCGGATAGGTCTCGCTCGGTACGAATAGTGCGAAATAAGAAGGAATTTTATCGGATCTTACCTTCGTCACGATGAATTGAGATATGTAGGTTCCAGGAAATGATAGCGAGAGATTGATTTCTTTTCCTCCGTGCATTCTTTCGAATCCCAGTATCAGATGGTACGAGTATGTTGCTACGGATAAGTTTACCGAAACCTTAAATGTGTTTACTTTAACTAAATTGGAGCATCTTCCATATACCATCAATCTACATCTTAATTAACCTTTCCGGAGTGATTGTTTGCTGCTTTGTTGACTTAAGGCCTTTTTAGGATATTGCAATTATCGGGGTCATCGACGGTAGGGTTAGTAAGGGAAGTCCATACATTCGAAAACCTTTTTGCCAAATCAAAGTAATTAACACCCGACAGAAAATATCTTTCAATTAAATTGGATAATAGTCGACTTGATTGATTAACTAAATTTCCCACGTCACTTAAGGGTAGGAATTGTCTTGGATGCTATCAATTCTAATGCAGTTGTGCCTAAACTCTTTATTGATATTGATCGTGATTTGAAAATCAAAATTAGTTCGAATTTCATATCTTTATTTATTCACAAGTTACTGGAAGCGAAAAAAAAGTGCAAACACACATACCACGCAAATTGCTCTAAAAAATATGTTTTCGAGCGCTTTAAGTGTCAAAGCATGTAGATGTGTATGCGTGTGAAACATTTTAATAACTTCCAAATCGAAAGTTACTCGGAAGAACCTGCAAGTGCAGAGGTTAGCATGTATATACATACATATATACCTACGTATGGACGTACAACTCTAGATCAGCAACTTGTTCGATGATGTTTTTCTTCCCCGCCCACCACTCTGCCTCTTTCTTGTATGCCTTCTGGGTTTCTTTGGATTTAGAGATAAGCTGTTCATGATTACATGACTCGTAGGATTTGCAGAGCCAAGTAGATTGTGTTGCAATAAAATAATGGAACGAGGGAGGTACGGAGGTACGCAATAGAGATTTAAAGAAGGAAAACGAATTCGTTATAAATGAAATGTGTAGGCAGTTCTACATACTTAGGCGCCTACGAGCACATGGTAGCACGACTTCCTGCTGGTAGAGAAAATCAATAGAAACCAATGAACTTGGATCCTTTATGTAGGAAAATTACGCCTTGAAGGAAGTAGAAGTATATCAGTTTTCTTAGTGAAATTGAAGACATTTCCCAAGGAGATTTTGGGGAAGTCTTAAAATGTCAGCATTTTTTTCGGAATATTGCGTCTGAAGAGTACATGTCTCGCCCTCTTAACTACCTTATTCTAATCCCGCTCACACTGAATTACCCTGATCATTTGCTGACGAACATCCCAAGTACACTTAAGGAATATATGGGAAACGAACGTAACTGAGTTTGGATTAATTTAAAATATGACATGAGGCGCTCCACTCTTGCCACAGAGGCAATTTTGGGCCTAAATTGAGCAGAATGTGTGGTTCTGAATTGTTTTTAAAATAGTTCATTAACTTCCCATTTAAAAGTGTGTGTTTGGGTTGCCTGTGTGTACGTATGTTTGAATACTTGGGAGCTTTTTTCGTCTCGTATATCTTGACAAGAAATTAAGATATCAACTCCGGACTAATTTCGTTCGACGCATAACTGCGCAATGAACGTTTGATAAGGTTTGTAAACAAATAGAATTGACAGTTTGTTTTTGATAAAAAAACTGACGTAAGATATTTTTCGTCTTGTATTTCTCTGGAATAAATATTGATATGGATCCAGAAAGCGTTTCGTTCGACGCATAACAATACACCTATTAAATTTGTAAAGAAATTAAAAGCCGATGGATGATTTTTTATAATGAATTACAGTAAGATTGTTGTAAAATAAAGTTTAAATTTTTTTAGTGCTTGGTTTTTCAATGTTTTATTTTTGACAGCCCACGAATGATCCATGGCATGCGTCAAAGACTAGCATACTCAGTTAGCATTGCCTTTTTATTATAAAAAGACTTGCATTTAGACAACGCTTAAAAATTATTAAATTTCATTATGCAATTTCGTGTGGTGCCATGTGAAAAAAGTTTATCGCGCACTTCGATCAATTTAGAGCCGTTATATTCGACTGAACAAGCAATTCAAGCCAGGTCCGGATCGTGCGATCTTACGTCTTCATACTATTTTAATGGGGATACTTCAAATGCCCCGTCTTTGACGATAAGCCAGTGTCAATTGAGGCCCTGGAAGACACATGTCATTAGTGAGATACCAGCGAATAAGTTCGAAAAAGATTCTCAAAATTGGACTCTCCGTATAGACTATTTAAAACGTAGTCTTGGTCAACATTTACGCAAAATAATCTTTAAATACTAAGTGGCAAGTATTTCTTTTGCCACTTGAATATAAATTGTATATACCTATACTTATGTACTTTTGCAGTTTTCCTATACTTTTTTGACCACTTAAAATCAAACATTAATAAATCACATAATCACATTCCTTGCTATGTGTCCAATTTGTCTAGACCGGTCGCAGATTAATTTTTCGTTTCGAAATGGCACATGGTAAATATGGATTAAATGATTATTGCGACTACGAGCGAGAAAATTATTCGTAAATCCTTGAATTCAAGCAACATATTTCCATGACATTATAAGTGACAGTGGGAGAATAGACTACTGAGTGTGTACTATGTGCTTCGCAATGATTCAAGTAATGTGTTGTAAGAATGTTGTCCTATGTGCTGTTATGCTGGATTTCGTAAGTTTAGTGGGAATGGGTGACCATATACTGCAGCTGTCAACCGCCTGGAGCAGATAGCAAAGCAGTGCTTTTGCATATAAGGAATGAGCTTCAGACTTGTGTTAAATTTCGATTTTCTAGGTATAAAAGGACTTTAAGTCACGTTTTTCAAAAATGATTTTTCAGGGCTGAACTAACTCCTTGTCCATATGTTATGTATATGTGTTCAAAAATTAAGAAAAATTGTATAATTCCGGGAGTATATTAATCTGAATCACTAGATTCTTTCCTTGTTATGCTGATTAACATATCGGAAACATGATGGCAAGTTCGCACTTTCGGGAGTTTAGTTTCTTAATGGAAATTTAATTTTACTAGCCGTGTAAAAAGAGCTGATTAATCTCTATTGATTATATAAGAAAAAAAAAACTTTAAGCCGGTTTGTCGGGGAGTCGTAAGTACATTTCAAGCTTCACCAGTCATACCCTAAAATCCCCTTTTAAGTCCTAAGACGTATGCTTAAGCTAAAATATCATGGTTACGTTCTCAACTTTCATTTTTACAAATTTTGCTTCATATAATTTCATATGTGAATATTATTATTATAATTATTTTTACTGTAAATTTGAATCTCGGAAGTTTAGAGCCTCGCTGAAACCCTTCGCTACGCCTGCCTGTCAGGAGAGCGTTCCTTTCATATTCCGCTGTTCTGTTCCAACTCCATTATATCGTCCTCCGATCTGCGGCGCGGTTTTCCTGGCGGTAATTTTTCCTTTGGTTTTCCACTCATTATTATTTTTATTGTTTGTCCACTGTCCATTCGTTCTACGTGTCCTTTCGATATTATTATTCTGACAAGACTTAAGTTTGAATTTGAATAAAGTGAAGTTTTCTCCATTTGCCTGCTGATTGGTTCTGTTTTCCACCATAAGTCCTCTTTTAGATCTTGTTTTCAGAGATTCAAAATTTATTTTCCGTCTTCTTAGTTAGATACTCAATGTTACATCCACAATTTGCCGCTAGCATTATCAGAGTTATATAAATATAGTTTTTGGCTGTTGGTTTGAATAGTCCCTTCATTCACTACTTTCTGAGGTCAAACCGGCGGACCCCACAAGCGGATCAGTAGGAATGCAGTTAAGTGGGAAGGTTATGGTCCTACACTTCTGACCATAACAATGCCGTAAAAAGGAAAAGAAGAAGAAGAAGAAGTCCCTTCATTCACTTATTTATTTCGATTTCTATGTCAGTTTTGGCAGTCAAAAAGGTTTCCAAATATTTGAACTCGTTCACTTCCAAAGCATTTATCGAGTAGAGTCAGAGGTGAATTATGAAATCTTCTGTGTTTCTCTAAACTTTAAGCTAGAATAAATCTGAAGAGATCTCATACGAGTACTCCAATAGCAAATTAAATTGTTTTAATTTTTCACGTACTTGTATTTCGAATGTCTCTGATAAGGCCTTCCGTACTTTATCTCGCCCTTTTTATGCCTAAGTTTGCATAAGTTTTACCAACTTTTTCGTGATTCCCAACCTGACAAGAACACGATAAAGGATCAGTTTATAGAGTCATGGACCTTTTCGAAATTTTCTTGGTGGACCTTTTCATGGAATTTCATTTTCTTTTTTGAAAGCTGCCGTATAGTGAAAATATGGTCACTTGTTGAGCGGTTTCTCTCCAAGCTTCATTGATAGTCTCCGATTATTTTCACAACGTATAATGTCAGTCACTTTAAGAGAGTCTTCGGCAACGTCTTGTAACAACTTGATAGCATTGGTAGTCCTCGATAGCTGTTGCATTATGCTCGGTCATCCTTTTTAAATAGGGAAATGAGGCTCAAGTTTTTCCATTCCTCGGGTATAATAAATAAACCCAACAACGGCGAATAGAACACCAAGTCCTTATAACAAGACTTTCAAAACAAAGCGAGAAAGTGCTTGATGTTAACCAAAGTTAGTAAGAAATTTGTGAAATATTTAGACTCGACTGTATATAGATCTACATGTTATATCTTCCCAGTTTTTATTGATCAAATATCATCGGAATTCAACAGTTCGATAATGGCGTAAAGTTTTTAGTGACACCTTTTGTTGGCTGCCCCATCATTACAGAACTTTAAGGGACCGCTTACGATGTAGATGACGGAAGTTGATACCATTCGTTCCTTACTGGATTTGGTACGACTTCCTTTTCCCAATGTACGACGTATGCTTCCGTCATTACGACTTTGGATTTGTTTAGAGTCATCAGAGTGATTATCTTGAAGGTCCCTCCACGTCAATTACTAATCGTCTTTTCCTTTCTTTGTTATGAAGACACCATGCCATGTATAATACCTGTACTGAGATGGTCACTGAGATGAAAATCATTGCGTCCTTCGACTGGATTCTTTTATTCTCTAATATATTTCACGTTTCCTTTCACTACTTGGCATCTAAATGAAAATATCATAACCATTAATCAGCATTCAGCGTTATTCCTTGTGACCTAAAAAGTCCATCCATAAAAATAACTTTCGGGCGCCTGTCCGACTAGATGTGTTTACTAAACCTCTACCGACCTATTTATCTCGAATTACAAGTTAATTTATCTGCCCGTATCCTTGAATGATTTTATTTCAAGAAGAAAAACAGTTTACGTGAATACATTTCGAAGGAATGTGTGGGGTGTGAATTATTGCATGACGAAGGTCCATAAAATTCCTTCCACTAAGAAAGAAATAAATGCTTTTCAACAATCCTCAAGATTTATGTACATTACATCAGCCACGGACCAGGAGCTTTCGACACGTATACTAGTTTAATAATGTCTCTCGCAAATCGAATCCTGTTTACAAAACAGGATTTTAATAAAAGCTTAATTTCCTAACATTATGGAGTCTTTTTATCACTCAAAATGATGATGGTCTGCGAGGAGCACGTGTTCGAAACCGAGCGTTTGCAGTACAATTATAAAATCATAATGATACTCGAGGCACAATGGTGTCGTTAGTTCCGACAATTATGATCGAAACCAGTTTGCCGGTAACCAACTCCTGTCATAACCCTTCATCTGCAAGTTTTTATGCAAATGTTTAATTTCAATTGAAATCAAATGTTGATACTCGAATAATCAAGCGGTACTGGGAGTGCGTGCCTCGAACTGGAAGGACAAAACGTTTGTTTGGTAAAATATTTTGTCCACAGCAATTTTGTCGTGCTCAAACGGCGTAACGATTTCGTGTGTTTGGGAAAAATAAGATTGTTACATTGTTTTGCTTTATAAAACATATCATAGGGTAGTGGGTAAATGGGAGGGTGATCCTCTTCACTACGACCACTCGAATGTACAGTCAGTTGGATTGTGTTTGCTCTATGGACGGCATGACACGCGACAGAGTGTAGAGTGCGTAAATGAACAACTTTGTGTATTAGATTTATACAGGCAGCTGAATTAATTATTGGACTTGGCTGATCGCTACTGTGGCGAGGATGCGGGACAGGTGCTATACGCTTTAGCTCTTAATGCTTCCTCGGACTATAATTGAAGTACTTTTATGTTAAATAATCTGTCGACAAGACTATTGCCAACGGTCACAACTCTCAAAGTGAAATTACAGGGAATGCAAGGTGAGCAATTACCCGCTTTATACGTGCAACTGATGGACATTACCACCCACACTATCCATCGATAATAGAAGGCCACGCAAGCACGTATATTAGCACCTTATAAGATCTATGAAAGGGGCTTTCACTTTTCGCCTATTTCTTAAATTACTTCATGGCCTCATGCCAGTCGCCTTGGTATTCAGCTTAAAACCGTAAAAGTCGAATCAAATGTTAACATACAGCGATAATTAGTCGAAAGTGATAATTATTTAATGGAGCAATTAGACACATTTCATTTCAGACGTTTCTATATGGCTTGTCTGCTTTACACGCAACGGATATCGTTCCATTGCCATGTTTGTCATGCACAAAGGAATCATTCATCTGTCGTGGCGAAGATTCAAGGTTCAGTGAAACCGTGAAGGGTGCATCGTGCAGATTAGAAAATTCTTCGACAGACAGTTTTAATAGCATGCAGATAAGCACATGATGTGTATCTTTTTTTTGCGCCATTTATTTGCATACAAACAAAATGCGAAAATTATTTCATCTTCAAGGGAAGACTGGTTTGACTCGACGTGAAACCATAGTTCATTCGTCATTCGTTCCACGTACACGAGAGGGTACTTCCCCATATCGATTATGACAGCCATGCCTTCTATATTGGCAACAACTCTATCAATCATTCATCGTGCTTTAACAGCACTCAATCGGTATTTGACGCGTCATAATCTTCTTCCAATCTACGGATAATGGAGGTCAAATACGGTCACCATCCCTTCTCGAATGTATCCTAAAAAAAAACATGAAAAATGAACACATAGACCTAAATGTTTAACACACTTCTCCATCTTAAAAATGAGGAAAAAACAAAAACAGCACCTCATCCACGCATGATGAGTTCCATTGTCTGCGAGCCGCATCTGCTCGGCGAATTGTCACAAAACACCATGTAGTGGCGGAATGAACATATTTTCCTTGTTGGAAAGTGAAAGTGAATCGTGTGCACCGTTGGTGGTTGGATGGGGTGGAATACCATTATCAGTTTGACTAGACAATAAACGTTTTGCTATTGCGAACTGTACTTGCGTGTCCCTGATTTGACCGGAGGCGAAGAATTAAACAATTTCGAAATTAAACCCGTGGTCACAAGGAAGTAGCCAATGATTACAGCGCTTTGTGTGATATTGCCATTGCAATGTTGGTGTCAGGATTACTGTAATTATCTAAGATTTATGTACATTTTGAAAATGTATTCAAGGGGAATGAGTATTCATTGTTTGGTTCGTTGCAGACAAAGTTGAATGACTATACTCAATAACACTTAATTCTTAACCCGTCTTATGCCGAGATTCTTGTCACTTGCACGATTGTCCTTAGTTAAAGTATTTTACTCATATAAGAGATGCGAAAACCACTTTCTTTGAAAAAAAAATTCTTCGCTCCATTACGTTTATTGTGTTCTTTCATACAATATAATGTTTGTTTAAAAAATAAGGTGACTTCTTATTGTTCTCGAAATTAATTTATTTATTAATCAATATCTATGTTGTCCCCTTCAAAGTAAAAGTTGTCCCCGTCAGATATAATACACTTGCGCCAGCGCTTTTTCTAATCCTCGAAACACTTCTGAATTGCGCATTTTGGTATAGCCTTCCAGCGATACGGCCAAAATCTAGCAACTTCGAAATAAACTTCGCCGACACATGATTCAGGCCTATATCTTTCATATATAAAAAAAATTCATATTATGGTATGAGCCGATATGATAATATAATAGTAAGTCGACGAATGTCCCTAACAATTTTTCTCATTGCTTCAACGTTTCAACGTCCAGGCTATTCTTTTTGCTCAGAATAGACTCACGAAATTCCACAGTCAACATTTCTTTTTCAAAAAGGTACCTTACATTTTGAAAGAATCTCATATTCCATATCAAAATACTTGTGTGAATGTATCGAGCATGTAAATCAAATCATAGATTTCGATTTGACTGCTTTTGAAACATCCTATTTCCCATACAATTCATGAAACCTCGAAAGTCCTTCAAGGCAGCCAACCCGTCCCATTGATATTTATTCTTACAGTTAATGATGTCAACAGTGTCATCGTGAACCCTTACCTTTCCGTATAGGTTAATTGTATGAAAATCTCAAAACACATATGTATCTTCCCCTGCTGATTACTTCTCTCTCCAATCCAACCTTAACAGCTTCATTGCTTTGGGCCTAAAAATATCATATAGTGCTGAATGTCAACAATTGACAAACTATTACTTACGTATAGGAAAGCGTAAGCTCTTTCCTTTACCCTCCGAACCTGCGTTATCTATCAGGAAGTTGTTCCCCATATCAATTTCTTGGCTGATGTGGATGTGATCTGTGACCGGGACTTGGCTTTGTGAACTTTTGTTACGAAATCCCTTTACATTAAGTTCTATAAATGAACTAGTTAAGCCTGGCCTCCCTCTTACAGGTTTCACACTACGCGTAGAGAGACCATTCGTTTTCCCCTTAGTGGCTTTAATTTACATCCTTAAAAACACTTTTTAACACTATTTAACCTATTTAACCTCGACCTACTTAACATATGATTTCTTTTACTACAATTCTCGAAGCTTTCGGTTCATGCTCCTCTTTTGCATTAATTCCCATGGAAAGAACAATGGTCACCACGAACTTGTGCCCACAATGCTGCGCGACCTACAATAAACCCAGTCTTAGAAACTCTACCCTTCACCTTCTCCTTAATAGTTTCCTTTTTATCTTCTTTATGGTGATGTGATAGGTCCGTTTTTTTTGAGTCAAACCTTACTAGGTTCTGGACACGGAGTCATCAATGACGAAATAGCTGACCTTTAATCAGAAAGCGCTTCCCCTATCAATACATAAGCTTTAAGCCTTTCTGTGGTATTCCCAACTCCAAATTTTTATTTTTAAATAGCTGGAGTCATCTATTCCACTGGAACTAGAAGAAATAATTCGACCGATGAACACACTTTCCAAAAACATCTTATATTCATGACAGACGATATGAAAAGACTTGTCAGTTTTTTATCCAGGAAACCTCAAAGTTATCTCTATTTTTGTGGGCTTTATTAAAAAGGTTGAGATGGCTCGTTTGATTGGCTTATTGGGGATGTTTATATGCCCGACGTGCTAATTGTAGCATAGGCCAAACAAAAAAATTGCAAAAAAAAATTATTGGGGTTGTCGGAGTTCCTTTAGTGCACTGATACCTAGTTTTTAAGGGAAGTTGGTTGTTACTCCCAGAAACTTATTTATTTCTTATTTCTTTTCCGCGAATAAATTATTTCTATTTCTTATTTATTTCTCATTTTATAAGTAGTAAGCTACCATGCGATTTGTAAATAAACTGTACAATCTGCAGTGTCTACTGGGAACAAGAGTCATTTTTAAACTTTGAATACCAAATGCCGGGCAGCTGGTCGAACAATGGCTCTATTTCGTGACTAATTTCCTGGATGTGTGATTTCTCGAAATAGAGACTTAATTTGGCCGCCACAATCGCGTGATTTAACACCATTAGCCCTTTCCTTTGATGCTATGTTAAAAACAAACGACTATGCATCAATAGAAAAGTCTTTGGTGTTATTCGAGCCATGCAGCCGCAATTATGAATTAAAGAACAACTATTTGCAGGCAGAAATGAGGCGAACACCTGGCAGAAATTGTATTCAATTACTAACCTCAGAGCTTGGACTTTGGACTCAAATAAAAATATTGTCACTTTGCATAAAAATATACCTTTTATAAAATTACACCTCATGTTGGATTATCCTATTTATACCCAATCAGTAAGATTTGTTACTTTCAGTTGCACACCAACCTCAATAAATTACATAAAATTATATGCTGTGACTCTTCAGTGTCAGCTCACAGACAAACCAAAGGGATGTCCAGGCTCGGGAGTCCCGAGCCCTGACAAGCTATGCCACTGGCTCGACCAGTTACCCAGCGGTGATCACCTGAGTTCGGATCTGGGCATTGAAGTAGTTCAAGAGCTTCCGGAATGGGAGGGGTTCCCCCTGGACCTCATAGCCCCAACCTTGCCTCAACTTTGACGGATTGAGAGCTGATGTGGTACCGGAACAACAACCAGAAGTGGTCTACAGGGTCGATGTTGGGGCGGAATTTCTACAGTTTTTCTTTCCCAGCGGGTACCTTAAAGACCTAGAAGACAACATCCAGCGAAGAAAGCAGCGGTTGAAGGAGCTCTTCTGACTACGTGCGACAGGCACGATATACCGAGAAGCAACAATTGGCCCGCATTTACAATAGCAGCAGATGGAATGTCTATTATACAATACGTTCGTTCAGGAGCTTCAAGACACTAGACGAACTGACGGGAAGTGCAGAGTAGTATTTCGAAAGAATCCAGCGAGAACGCGACCAGCAATATCGGGACCACTTTGAATCCTTTACGAACAGCAGCGTATGGTCGCCATGGGAAAGGCCTCTATGAACTCATAGAAAGAATCTTCAGACCCTCTTCTGTAGGTAGTAAGGCCTCAATCGAACCACGTGAGGGTAAATCCAGGATCAGTACAATCACCCTGTGAAAATTAAACCCCATGGCCCTGGATACTATCTGCATAACCTCTGTATCCCACTTAGGACAGGAGTGTAGTGCAATGGTAATCATCACCGGCTGTTGAGGGGAAGGTCTGAAGTTCATAGCCAAGAACAATTCCTATACGACACAACGGTGCAACAATATCAGTTGTGAATGAGAGATGATAAAAAAAATGCCGGCAAAGGCATAACACTGGAAGTATAAGATCACTTCAAAATTCATACTCTGTGTGTACATTTCCAATATAACACCCTAATGACATGGAAACAATATAAGTTAATGTGAATTACAACCAGCGCGACAAATTCAGTCGAATCTTCCGAGGTCTATCTAGGACAACCATCCCCGTAGAGTAGTGAACGAACATCTTCGACACAAACCATCTGTATCCCGTCCAGCTTGTGTGTCAAACACCATAAGAGCGTAACTCTTGAACCTGCCAACAAAAAAAAAAAACATTCCTCGACATAGGACACATGAGCAAGAAGGAGCTTTGGGGATCAGACAGCCATAATGAACTTCGCCAAGAAAGTGATAACTATACAGAGTGACACCGAGGTGAAGATAATTGACGGTATCGAATTTCGCAGCGAGTCAACCGCTCTTCGCAAAGAAAATCAAAACATAAAGAGACGAAGAACCTCAATGTGACGACTCATCGAACAACCCGACGAAGGCAAAACTGCGCGATTTACAAGAGCGGTACAAGAGCGTCTTAGAACGGACAACCAGAGAAATATTCACAAGGAGCACGAGATTTGCAAGTCAAGAAAGAAATCTCTTCGGAACGACTCATCGACTTCATCAATCACGAAGTTGCGTAGATTAGCCATTAAAGCAGCTTGCAACGAAAGTCGGGAAAAAAGTTTTCAGAATGAAAGAGTTGGCTGAGGAGTATGACATGAAGGACATGTCCTAGAAGACAAGATTCGGCAATTCGATAAGATGCTGGGAAAATCATCATCTTGTGGGACATCCATCGGACGATCCATCCCAAATGCATGTCTATTACCAACGAATTTTACCCCATCTTATCTCTTAAAAATTAATTGCTAAAAATTATTGTTTCTTCCAAGCGGGGTCTCTGAATGTATAGCTCTAAATACGTTTCGGTTAGGCTTCAATATATTATTTGGCTGAGCCTCGAAACCAAAAATTTGCAGCACGTTGCTGGTTACGGCTTATAGGTAAATATCGGTCGCAATTTGGAATTTGAGTCTTCGGCATTTGTCTTGACTTTAATGAAACGGGCGAGGTCAACAGACCTGGGTATCTTCCAAAAGACAAGAAAACAAAAACAGGTAGTAGCTGTTTTTGCATCCAACTCATTAACTGAATGTGGATAAGCTTGCATAGATATGTAGCTGATGTTAAGACATCGTTTATCTTCCTTCTGCTCAGCAAAAGATTCTACGCCACAACTGGTAAAGATGTGATAACCAATCCGTCTCAATTGCAGACTCCTCGGTAAAGTTAGTCAAGCGTGTGTCTTAAGACGCCATTCTTATAGAACCGGAAAACAGACACTTAACTAGTCTTAAAAGAGCAACTTTTCTCCTTCATTAGCTCATGCAAAAAGGCCAAAAAAGGCATCTAAACAATAATTCTTATCTCACGCTTTAGCCGACACAGATGCTGATCCACTACTCGTAAACCCGAAGTGCGAAGATCTCATATCACCAGAGTGCAAAGATGCCGTCGTAAACACTTCAACTCCAACTACATTACCACCATATGTAGGTATGTTGCGAGCGTAACACACACGGTATGGGGACTCTTAAACCTAATTTACACATCTACATACAGACGTCGCAGTTAGACCATGAGTCAGATGCAAGTTTATTACCATTTCTGGAAAGTGAGGTAATAGGTAAGTGGCTTCTACTGATAAACTGGTTGTCTACCTCAAAACTGTCAATAAACTTAACGGCCGTTTTGGGTTTATAAACAGTTTGGTGATTAATATGTTGAAAGACAGACGCGGTACGCATTGATACCCAAATTGATGGGCTCGGTTGGCAGATAGCTTATCAGAGAATAAGATTAACAGATGACACTAAACGTCGCTTAAGAGTTTATTGCGTTATACAAGTAGAAAGGGTAAACCACAAGTTCAAACTTTAAACTATCTTCTAACTTTTCTAAACATTCCGGCAACTCTTGTTAACTTCCTGAGCGTTGATTGCCGCTCTTTCCTTGTACAGCTTATTACACAAAAGTCAAACAAACAAGTTCCTTAATTTAATTTTCAACTTTCCTCTTCAGATATCCGTAGTTATTGATTTTGAGATTTTCAAAATGAAAAAATGAAATTCTTGTTGATTGTTTTTTCTTTAATTTTCCTCTTTTCACCCATGAATCGGTATGCGATCTGGCGAAACACGCCGAACGCGTGTTCATTTAATTTCGGGAAAATGTATTTCTTGCCTTTATTTGTCCTGGTTCCCGTCTCCAGTGACGCAAATAAAGTTTTAATAAAAAAGAATTACAAACATCATCCCAAGTTGATCGTATTTCTTTTAGTACTTGTTGTTACTTTCCAATTTGACGTAGCGTCGGTGCCTTTCCCTTGCTCGCAGGTTGGTTTTAAAACCGTTTTATGTGCGTGGAGGCTCGTGAAAAGGAAATTAATTACGTTGACAAACGAAATGAAAAGTTCTCCCAAAATTAAACATTTTGTGGGCTTAGAGAATGCCAAAAGTGAAATTGATGAGGGAAGGAGGGCCAAGGCGGTGGTGTAATTTTCAGTAACATGATGAGCCTGACAAAATTGTTTACCCAAGGAAATTAGCAAGAGGAAAACAAGCCATTGGTAAAGTGTTTTCGAGGTTCGCTGGGGGTGGTAGGCAATTGGCGAAATCACCAATTGCCTAATTGTGATAGGCTTGCTTGTGCGGGTAAGTTGGGACTTTTCTCTGTGCCTGTGAGGGATTGTCACGAGTGGCGTGGCTGTAAAGACAAGTGGCTGGTGGACAAGGCAATTATCTTTTTCATAATATAATGCAAGGAGAAGGGAGATGTATGCCCGATAACGAACTTATGCTTGAGGTTTTGCACGTTGTGATGGCTGGAAAGAGTGGAACTGCTTCCTTTGTGGCCAAATAAATTAGAAAACTAATATACACCAAGTCGCATCTAGAAGTTTTTTTAAAATAAAATAAAGAGTTTTTCAATAGAGGTTTCAATTTCGTATTATAATATGGTCGCATTCTTAAGTATTTTTTAAAATCCTTTAATTTCAAAACGTCAGTCAAGGCTTACGTTCTTATTGTGATGAATTTAGTGAATGAGCAATATTGAGTAGTTATTGAAAATTACGACCGAATTTCTGAGGCGGTAGTCGCAACTTTAAGAGAACTTACTCCATGTACCGGTCGTAATAATCATCCCACCAGACTTACTGAAGTATTTGGATTTTGAATGAGTTCTAGCTGTTTTTGAATAGATGACATTACCGAGAATACATGCATGTATGCAAGATGATAACACATCTACAAGGAAGTATTATATGCTAGCTTCAATGTATGTATATTAGTTCGACGTTTAAACAACTTTCTTCATGTCAGGCTTCCTACCAAGAAAGAGTACATTCGGGGAATTTTATCGCACAATATAAAAAAAAAAATCTGCAGCCGGATTTGGTTTCGACGCTTCAAAAATATTGATTTTGATGATGAAGATAAACAAAGTTAGGCGCACCGAAAAAGATTGAAAACATAGAGTTGGAGGCCTTACTTCATGAAGACTCATGTCAGATATGTATTAGATGGAACGTTTTGAAACGTTTGTAAGCATTAGGAAGGATGGACATTGGTCGGCTTTTTTCACGTGTGAACTGCTGCAGAAAAGGAAAGATTTATTTACGTCGTATGGTGATAAGCGATGAAAGTAGATACTGAACGATAACCGTAAACGTAAACGATCATGGGGTAATTCCGGCCAAGCATCTACTTCGTCGACAAAGGCAAATATCCTTGATTCGGAAGTTATGTTCTGCTTTTGGTAATTGAACTGCTCAAACCAAACCATCACGATTGCAATTGATGCATTTGGGCCGTGCATTGAAGGAGGAGATTAAACAATACGATTTGGTACATGACGAATATCGGCCACATATTGCAAATAAGTGAAAACCTACTTGGAACACTTAAATGAGAAGTCCTATCCCTTGTTCCGTTCGATGGCATATGGTCTAGCTGAACCGCAAATTTATTCTTATAAAGATGCCATGGGTCAATTCTTGGATAGTCTCACAAGAAGTGTCGATTTAAGAACTGAAGTCCCTCGATCCTTTTAAGCTTCTCTGATTTGGCTGAGAAAAGTTTAAAGAAAATTATGAATTACATTGAAGAATCACCAGCAGCGATAATCGAAACCACTATAGGATAGACATCAACCAACTTATGCTTCAAAGGATTCCAGCTTTCTACACGGTACGACTGAAAGTTGGTTGTGAAAATTGTGCCAGCGTGACTTCAATGAAAATATTTAAAATTAAAAATTTAACAATGAAAAGGGTACGGTGAATTCGCCGTTCTTTTTTAATAGAAACCACCAATGAGACTTTAAAAGGTCGCCGAAATTTGCCTACAAGTTGTGGCGACCACGTGGGCACCAGGGTTTTCTAATTACGTCAACAATCACGTTTATTATTATAACTAGAGTGTGTGTGGCGGGAGTACACTGCAGTAAAATAAAAATAAAATTAAAAATTTTAAGTAACCCCCAACACAAAAAATACTTTTAAAAGTAAAAAAATAAAATTTTCTCTCCCTTTTGACTTCATTAAAAGAACGTATTAACTTAAAATTTTTAATTTTATTTTTATTTTATTCTTTTTAAATTACTCGTGGACGCGATAGGTAACTACTTAAATTACATTTTTCTTAAGTATTATGCAACAACGCACAGGGCTTCTTGTATGTACAAGGTGGCGGAAGATTTATCATCCAATTTTGTTTTTGAATACATTTTTTACTAAATAAAAAACATGACATTGATGATTTTTTTCTGTGGAAAAGATGATATCCGTCCAGTGGCTACAACCAGTGTTGATACACATTTGTACCCATTTTATCGCATTTTTCATGATTTTCATGGTTATGCCCAATTGCGGGGCCCATCGTCTGGTTGATGTTTCTTCGTTCCCAGCGACATCGGTAGCCACAGCCGCGATATTCTCGGCCGAATGATCAGTCCGGTGGCGGCCACGTCCTGCATGGGTCGAGTAGCTAAGTGGAATGTTTGCCCAGTTGGCGCAACACACATAGGAAATCTACGTCGAAATTCACGAAATCCCACCGACCGATTATTGGTCAAAAAAATCAACACAATTATTCCACGTTCTTGCGAAGTATAGCACCATTGCTTATTTGTTTGTATACTGCAGCTGTCAAGTTCACTATAGTCAAATATGATTGAGGGTGATCCATTTTGCGCCACCTAAAAGAACTGAATGCCTTAAAACGCCTAAACAGATCTTCATAAATTGTAGCTAAGAACCATCTCGATCAGGGTAGCTTTCAAACAAAAACAAATCATTAAAATCGGTCCATTCGTTCAGGAGCTACCATGCCACAGACAGCAACACAGACAAACAGACACGTCAAACTTATAACACCCCTCTTTTTGCGTCGGGGGTTAATAAAATGAGCTCACACATATTTACGGCTGGAATTCGTTTGTAACGGGTTTTATCGCTACGAACCTGGACTTCATTCAAAATTTCAGGGTGTCAAAGACGTTAGGGGAAAGACGTACGAAAGACATAGACCCCATTCTGGTTTCTGCTTTTTAGCAATTACCTTTGCATATGCAGACGATTTAAACGCGTACAGATCAGGCCCAACGATCGACATCATCGTTATACTCTTGCCGTGGGAAAAATTCAGCAAAAGTTGAAAATCAACTTTAAAAAATTAGAATCTTTTTAATTCAGAACGCCTAATAGGCGCAGGCTTCCAATTTTCGGACGGGCTGGGCGTCCACTGGCAAGACGAAGTGTAGTGAGAGATCTTGGGACCTGTATCTACATATATGTTGACAAACATATTGATGCTATTCTGGCAAGGACCAGGGTCGCTTTTGCTCTGGCTATTTAGTAGCAGCCAACTTGATTTTAAAAGATCAGGCCCTTGGATGTTCCGTGTGGTTCAATGTGAGAGGCAGCTTAATAGAAGCGATTCGAGTGTTTGAGGAGCAATGTCACAGGGCATATCTCGGGTTACATAGGACACCCGAATCTGAATATACGAAATTTTACCCAAACGAGGTCCTATACAATAAGGCTAGGATTTTACGGGTGGAAAATTTTCTGATAAGAGTGATCCTTGAGGCTTACTATTCCAACTACTTGTCCAATATGAAAGGGTGATTTTCCCCACCATAGGCATTTCTCTACTCGTATTTAGACCAATAAGATCCATCCGATGCTAAGTTTAAAAAAAAAAGTTATTTAATTTAGTTTTAAGCATTTTTGTCTAACGTAAGGTAGCTCTAGGTAAAAATTTTATAAAAATGAATAAACTCAGTGTGAGCTGATCCAGCGAGATTTTAAATTTTATTTCGTGTATTAGCTAATCTTTCACGTATCCCGCAATTCAGTGGGGCGGCGTTTCCTCTACGCGCTCGAGTGCCTCGCTTTCAAGCCGAGACTTTGTCCGAGAGTGTCAACGCTTTTGTTGGCTGGAGCAGCCTTCGTCAATGGTCAGTTTTGATAGTTCAGCCCCTTGAACGCAAATCCTCCAAACGCCAATGGTGGCGGGCAAGTTTGGTTTAGTTTGAGTCTTAGTTAACATAAAAAGAAAATTATAAATACAAAAAAGAGAAAAAAAAATAACAAAAAAATTTTAAATAATCAAAAGTGAAAAATAAATGTAAAAATTTTGATTAGCTCTAAAGCTCAAGTCATTGAGTTAACTTTAAGGTAGAAATATTTAATTTTTTTTTTAATTCATTTTTAATATCAATTTCTTAAAACTATCTTAAGCTAGGCAAAAATGATTAAACTAGCTTAACTAACTTATAAATACCTTACTGGCCCTATACGGGCACTCTAAAGTAAAAAGAACAGATAAAGTTACCTTTCGGCCTTATAAAAAAAAATTATAATATATTAATTAAAATAATTTAAAACTTAACATAAAAAAATATTTGTTTTTTTTTTGAAAAAAAGCATCAGATAACTTTTTTTTTATATGCAAAACTTAAACCTAACTAAAATTTAGCTTAACCTACCGTAACTAGTATATATGTACAAAAATATATACACAATATATGTATATTAATACATAATTTTAAGTTCGTACTCGTATGCTTCAGAGTGTTATCACAAGATCAGAAATGTATTTTAGGTTAGTGAGGATATTTAAGCCAGTTTTTATCATTTTGGTCTAGCGTAAGATATGTAGTTTTAAGAAAACTTAGTAAAGTTGAAATAAAAATAATAAAAGATCGCAGCTGATGTGCTCGCTTCCTATGAACGGGATCAGATTCCGTTCATACATTTAGTGTACTATACCTGCAAAAAATTTCATACCGATATTTAAAATTTTCTGCGTTTTCTTTAAACACAAAATTCATGCGTCCTTATTGAAAAGTCTTGTAGTATTGTGATCAAATTGAAAGGTGACTACCGAATTTAGAACCTTATGGGTATGTCGATTCGGAAAATATTTTCTTTTTAGCTTGGCAGTATTACCATAAATGCCTGTGCCAAATTTCATGTCATTAACTTTATTGACTTCATAGTTGCGCTAGTTTGTTTTGAACGACCAAAAGTAAATTCACTGATTTTTAATATGTCAAGCAATTTTAAGAAGACAGAGTAGGTCTTGAAAAAATTGATTAAATGTGACCAAAAACATGAACTGATGTTTATATGTATGTCTAGGATAGTCCTGATTGATTCCAAAAATACTCAATTTCTTAAAAAAAAACATCGCGGTACCAACCGTAAAGAGTTAATCACTGACTAAGAGACGGTCATGAAACGCAGTATAAATGTATTATGTCGGAAAGGGATTACTTTGAAAGGGACGAAATATATTTGGAAGAACATATAAGAAAACATAACTAGATTACTATCAACAGCACATCTTTATGATGTCTATGTCTTTTACAATGCTCCATATCTACCCCGTAATCATATGTATGTCGCTTTCGACTAATTAATTTCATTTACCCAAGTGTCTCCTAATAGGGCTGTTGCTTACCTACCACTCACGCCTCATTCTGTTGAGTCGCAATGGAAGGATTTCCTTGCCATGCTTTTAACATATTGCCACATTCAAAATTATGATCCATTTGTTCTGAAACTGTGGCAAAACAAATGATATTCTTTAGGGTGCACTCATTATACCTCAGAGTCGTTCGCAATGCAAATTAAAGCTTCGAATATATTAATTTGAATTATTAATTAAAATGTTTGTTTAATTTTCTAAACAGCCTTCCTTCTTTCTTTCTTAGATAATTCCGACATGAAGATAGAGTTATCATACGTTCGTGAAGTGGATCCATGTAATTGACACGACCCATAAATCACACAGCGACTAATGTCTTCAACACCGTTATAATTCAAATTCAACTCATTTCCATCTACTAAGGGATACACAACCCAACCGATATAAATGAGATGACAGTTTCCATGATTAACATATGGTAATCGTAGAAGCGATATTACGATCATGACTATGACGACGACTGGCACACATTCTAGACAGAGGTCTGCAAAATTGATGGATTGCATAGGAAGTGGGAGTTTTGGGGCTAGACGATACCGGGGGGAACTTTCCATTAAAACAGATTGACTCAGTCTACGAAGCTGGGAATGAATGGGATATGCGATTCCCAATGAACTAATTTAAATGGAATTTGCACGTTTGATAGACACTTCCGTGGCGACTATGAATGGAATTGTGGGATTTGACTTGCAACGGAAAAACAAAAACATGGCCTTTCCAACGTGCTTCATCCGTTTACGTCGTAGCATCAGCTACTTATCAGGATTTCTAGAGAATGGTAATTGATTAATTTGATGATATCATCGGTTGCTCCTTCAACCGGCGGCACGTGCGCACGTGTCGCGCATTCCAATCATCCTCGAGTGATGTATAATTGAAATAATTCAGAAGCGAAAGTTCTAGCACGTGTTGGTCTGTAACTTTACGGGATCATCACCGGTTCAGATAATGCTTGGGAATCGATGCACTTGAGATTTACACCTCGTCACTCAGCCGTGCATGTTCCCGGCTTTCAATAATATTTTCATTAAAATCATTTTGATTGATGAGCTGTGCTGGATGTTTTCGTTCGAACAACAATGGCCGATGGTGTATACACGAAAGTGATGAAAGCTGTCGGTTGGTGGAAAATAATAATGAAAAAGAGACGTAAACTATATTAAGCAGCGCTACAACCGATCCGATGATATCTAAATGTGATAAATTGTACGTTTTGACCTGTGATATAAGCGAGCTTTCACCCAAATCATGGAAAATCAATTACATCCGTTGTGATCGGAAAAGGGAAATCGTTTTCTTCATATGTAGGTATCACATCAAAGAAGAATCCAGAATCACTCGAGCAAACAGAACAATTTGTATCTTCGATTACTGATTCGTCTTCACTCTCAAGGAGTAAACATCTTGTTTACACAGCCAACACGTGTACGTTTATATGAGAATTTATTTAAATTTCTTTTTCGCATTTCGTTAAAAAAAAAGATGAAGTAGGCTTAAAAGGTGATGGCTTAAAATATTTTTGAATTGAAAAAAGAGGCACTTAACGAATGTAAGCCGTGAAGGGAGATACAAATACTTAACTTAATTTACTTTAATTCTTAACCAGAGAACCAAGCTAATTCCTATGATATTATGATCGTGAATAACGATACCTCTGGTTCCAATTATTTCAACTACAAGAAAACATTCAGCATTGTACTGATGGCGATTGTAAATAGCGATTCCGAATTTCTGATGGTGGACGTTGGCGCAAATGGTGGAATTTCAGACGGTGGTGTCTTTAACAACACCAGATTTTTACAAAATTGGAAAGAGACCAACTAAACTTACCGGAACCAAGTCCAGTAATTGGTGAAACACCGATTCCGTTTGTTTTTGTGTCGGACGATGCCTTTGCTCTTCGTCCAAACATAATGAAGCCTTATGCACATAGCGGCTTATCACTCCGCGTGAACCTTCCTACACGCTTGCTTTTGATGAAATGAACGAGTAAATGCAGTAAACAAGGATACACTCGAGGCAACGGTTGCTTCAACATGGCTGTGTTGCTACAACGGTTGCCTCGTGTGTACCTAGCATAACGATCAGCCTTTGAAAATGCCATAAGTGAAACCCAGTTGTTGACTTCGCTCACAACGCTGATTTTTTTTTCGCTTTTACGAGTAATCTGAGCATGTTCATATAGAGTCGGACCCAAAACCAATTCAGTTTCTATAATAAGTTTCATTATTATATGAATTCTGGAATCACTAGAGCCATTTTGTTGACCGAACAAATCACAAATTTCACGACGTTTAAGTTTTTGAGATCGCCAGATTGCGTAATGAACGATACCATTACTAAAATTGCTCATTTTCTCATTGATCGACATTGGGAACTTCTCACTTTCTCGATGCTCCAACCTTGCTAGGAGCCAACACCGACTGGGGCACTTATCCTATTCGATATCCTTCGATACCGCTACGAGAGGAAAAGATGAAATGATCATCCATCAAGAGGTGTTATTTTAAATTTGGCACACTTATTCAACTGTTAGAATTTATGTAGTACAAAATGTTCAAAATATATGAAGAAAATATGGTTATTGACCATATTTCGAGCGACTTGGAGAACTCCTTATTTTCTCGATACTCCGACTTTCTTCCGAGTTAGCATCGACCTGAGAGCACTTACTTTATTATATTAAAATTCCAATATGATAATGAAAGAAAAATTTGAAAGTTATCCAACAAGAGGTGTCATTTTTTAATTGTCGCAGCTATTAAACCATCAATATTTGACTATCATTGCGATGATTTTCTTCTTCTCCTTCTTTGGTGGCACTATAGTCCAAGCTGAACCTGGGATCGTGCTCTGCTGCGTCGTCGCTCCAAGCTGTATTCGAAGACTCTTCGGGCCGGACTTGCGTTGTCTATGCGCTCTAATGGCCCAACCATCCTAGACACTGGTTCTGAAGACATCGTATTAGCTGATATCACTGTAAAGCCCGTATAGCTAATCGTTGGATATTCTCCTCCAAACTCCGTTTATACAAACGGAATCGTAGATTAAAAGCAGAACTTTCCTCTCGAAACGTCCAAGGCCCTTCTAATTCACTTTGGTTAAAGTCCATTTATCTGTGCCACAAGGGAGGACCGGAATGATTAGGATTTTAAGATTCTGTATAGATTTTGTACAACGCAAACTTGGTCTTTCGAGAGAGGGCTCTACTTCTCAATTTTTTGGCCTTTTGAGACCAGACAAGTTTTACCTGTAAATGTTTCTGTCTAAAAAGCATGGGCTTGTTCGCATTGTACATCAAACAGGGGTTTCTAGGTGGTGTCGGTTTGGGACCCAGCACATCAGAGGCAGCCTCTCTGCTGGCGTTCTGGCAATGCTCCCTTTGCTGATCTGTAGATTATGCCGCTCTTATAGGACTTTGAGAGAGTTTGAGGGAGATGCGGTCGACTAAGATACAAAGATGCTAGCTCTTGCGATTGTAGCTTCCCGACGTCGAACTAACGTTATCCTGCTCTACTTCGTAGCATCCCCGATACCCATTTTGACCATGCCTAGAACAAGATAGCGATCCGACTCGATGTAGGCTCCCCGGAAGGTTCGTACATCTAAAATGTGATGTAATCAGTCTGATTGGTGGTCGATTGATCAGGGGATCGCCAGGTACCCTTGTGGATGTTGAGATGTGGAAATCGTGTGCTTGCTACAAGGTGGTCATGTTCGGTCAAGCTAGAAAGTTTATTTGCCTGAGTCCGTTCTAAATAAGTGAAAAGTATAAGGTTATTTATAAATACTCACAGATGTGTTAAGAAATTGAAAATACATTGTAAAAATTGTGGAAACATTTTATAAGATTTATAGGGTCCGCCAAATAACTTTTTTTTTTTTTGAAAACGCTATAAAAAAAACTACTGAATATTTTCTCAAATTTCTTTTTTTATTTGAAAGTACAATCCTTCCGGTTAATAATGGAAAATAATTTCATTCAAATGGCTGCCTCGGCTGGCCATGCAGTAGCCTACACGATCGGTCCAATTTTTAAGCACATTATCGATTGTGTGCAGCTGTATTTCACCAATGGCTTCACGAATATTGTCCTTTAAAGCGTCAATTGTCTCTGGGTTGTCGCCGTAACACTTATCTTTGACGGCACCCCACAAATAATAGTCCAACGGTGTCAAATCGCAGCTCCGAGGTGGCCAAACGACATCAGCTCTGCGGCTGATAATGCGATCTTCAAAAACAGGGCGCAAAACATCGAGTGTAGCTTCGGCTGTGTGGCACGTAGCGCCGTCCTGTTGAAACCAAATGTTGCCAATATCCTCCTCTTCAATTTTTGTGAAAAAAAGTTCAACATGGCCCGATAACGATCGCCATTGACTGTAACGGCCACTCCTTGCTCATTTTCGAAGAAAAATGGCCCAATTATGCCTCTGGACCAAAATCCGCACAAAACAGTGGCTCAAATGAGCTTCATCTGAAAAGATGATTTTTTCATTTTTTCACATTCTGCAACATTACCATGATTTTCAAACTAATGTCGCAATATTTCCCAGCGTTGTTCAAGCGTATACACAACCATATTCGTTCAGCGGAAGGATAAAACTAATTATCTGTCAAATCAGACATGAGCTAAGTGTTACCATTCACGAAATAAGCACTACTTGAAAAAAAAAACGTTAGATGGCGGACCCTATATATGTACTGCTTTATGAATAATCAGGGGCTGTACAGCATAGTAGATTTAATACTTAAATTTCAAAGTCTCAAAAAAAGTTGGGGATCCGGAAACTCCAACACAGGTCTGGCAGAGTCTGCTGTAAATATCACACAGCGGAGAATATGTCATTAAATCCATTTCGAGAGGGTCATAACAATTATCCCCTACCACTTGCACCGTACTTAACAAAAAGATCTAGGCCTAGATGCTTATACCTAGGGTCCAATTGATTCAAGAAATGAAAACGTGTGCTCGATATTAATGAACAAGATCATGATTTTTTACAAAAGTGCAGAGATTTATTTCTATTCGTCGGAGTTAATCAACAATCTCCGAAAATCCAAGAGAAATAGTAGAAAAATTTCTCCATCCATGACGAGTTGCTATGTACATTTTTTTATTATTCGTGCAGGTTCAAGAGTTGCGGTCTTATGATGTTTGTCACACAACCTGCACGGGGTGCAGATGGTTTGTGTCGAAGATGTTCGTTCACTACTCTCCGGGGGTGGTTGTCTTGGGATTCGAGAGATTCGACTGAATTTGTCGCGTTGTTTGTAGTTTTTTTGATGGTGTTTTGGTGCTGTCGATGTTGTTAGGTCATTTTTTGTCGACAGTATGTGGTTGACGGGACGGGATCATTAATTGATAACAAGCCCAAGCGATGGCACACCTTTAGCCTTTTATGTCTTAAAAGAAAATATCAGAAACATCATTAAAAACTTTATCGCCGAGGTAGAAATTTGTAGAAAAAAATCTCCATTTCTCATAAAAATGCTGCAAAGTTTTGTTTATTTAACACTCTCTTATCGAATAAATCAATATTTTCCTTGTAAATACAAAAATAATACTTCGATCAAGTTCTGTTCATTGACAGTGATTTGTTCTTATGTATCGCATATAATTGATCTCGATTATACACATACACATATCATCCACTCGCAGGTGAACCATTCCCTGACCAACAAAAACCAAATGGTAAACTATCCCAAATCTGCAGTTCAAGCAGTTCAAACCATTTGAACTATGAGAAATAAATCATATGTTCCACTTACTTACATAGTTATGTGAGAACACATGTGCTGCCTTATCTCTGTCGAAAGATATTTGTAGGCGGAACCACGTCCAGCCCACTAAGATGTTCTTTTCTCCAACACATGAGTACTCGGTCCAAAACGTGGAACAGAAACATTTTCTACCCGTAAACCTGGCCAGCTCCGGCAGACCACAGGAGATCTGTGTTTCCCTGAGGTCAACAATGTTACAAGTTAATGAATTCAAAATTCAGAGCGAGAGTTATGATCTTACTTTTCAAAGTCTTTACTTTATTTCTGAAGAATGATTTTATTTTTTGATCTTATACCCATTAGCGCCAAAAGTCAACTGCCCACGCTCATTGATCTAAGCCGGGAGTATGGCTTTTTGCATGTTACATGTATGTACTTCTCTTTTATGTATTACATTGTTATGTATTTCTTATATTCTAGGTATAGGTAATTAACTGAGTGACATTGTAAGTTAGGCATGATAAGTGTAAGTATGTTAGAATCTTATATTCTTGGTATAGGTAATAAACTGAGTGATTGTATATATATATATTATAAGTTAGAAAATTAGGCATGATAGATGTAAGTATGTTAGAATTCAATTGTATATTATAAGTAAGTAAACTAAGTAATTAAATATTAAATTTATAATGCAATAATGCTGATTGTACGTTATGAGTACATAACTTCTCCGCCCCCAAATTCAGGTTAAAGCCGAATGGTTAATGACAATAAACGGGAAGGCTTCTGAATGTGATGCCCGTGGATGAGGTGCTCCTTAATGTTGTGTGGTCAGGTTCCGTAGATATTTTGCGTATACAATTGAGCCTTAGGGCTGTGACGTCCGGTAGTAAGTATGTATGCATGTGAATTATCAAACTTAAATTACCTTTGCTCTTAGGTTAGGGTAGTGGGAGGGGATATTGGTAAGTAATTGTGGAATAGCTAGTTGAAGTGGTTGAAGTGGGTGTAGAAACATGACACTCGCTCATTTTTTTTTGTTTTTTTTTTTTTTTTGGGTGGACCAAATGTGTATATTTACAATTAAATTTATCTTTCACTGGAGTGGAGTGGTCAGCTTTATGAATGATATAAGTGATGGCACTTATTTAAATCTTACTATGAAACTTCTAACTTAATTTTCTTTTGTGTTTTATCTTATTCTTATGAGATTTTCTGTTCTTTGTTGTGAAAACAATTACTTTCCTATTTGACCTAACTTTTAGTTTTTTCGCTCTAGGTGCTAGTTTATTACGTCTGTTATTAAATTCATATATCGTATCGTTTTTATAGTATGTAGGTGGTATCTCTCGTCTCATATTTTGTTTTTGTATTATAGATCTATTATGTTTTTCTAATTTACATTTGATTTGGTCGTACAACATTTTTTGGAAACATTGCAATTTATTGATATAATCATGTTCGGATTCATAGTCAATAGATTTCCTGAACTTTGGTGTCCTGCCTGTAAGTAACTCTAATGGTGTTAGATTAATAACCGAATGAATGCTGTTATTGTAAGTGATAAGGGCTTCATTAAGTACATCTTTACATATTTGTTTCTTTTCTTTATCATATATGATCCTATAGATTTCCGTCAAGGTCGAATGAAACCTCTCAACTGGGGAATTGCCTGTAGAATTTTGAGGTGTTGTTATATGTATGATGATTTCATATTGGTCGCAGAATTCTTTAAATAAGTTAGACTTAAATTCGGACCCAGCATCACAAACTATCTTTTTTGGGATTCCATGATGTGCGAAAAATTCTCTTAAAGCCTGTATTATATTGAAGCTGTTACGTGCCGATAAAATGTACGCTGATGCAAACTTAGAAAATTTATCAATTGTTGTCAAGATCTGTTGATTATGTATTGCGTAGACATCAATGTGTAGGATATCTAAAGGTAAGTTGGGCGTTTCTGTTAACTCGTATTTCACTTTTGGAGGGTGCCTTTCATATTTAAGTAACTGACATTTCTCACAATTATTTATTACTTTGGTTATCTTAATTTTCATATTGGGGAAATAGTAGTTCCTACGTAGGTGTTGGAGAGTTTCGTTAATGCCTCTGTGATTTGATTTAATATGGTATTCGTTAATGATGGCGTCTTGATCATCACAATCTACTAGATCTATCAACTTGTCATTACAACGAATTATCTGAAATATCTTACCGTTCGCAAAGAATTTTGAGTACACCATTTGGACTGTTTTAAAGGTGTCATTATCTGTATATACAGCAACTAATTTCTTTGGAACGAGGTAATCTTTAAGAATAGATGTTATCGTTTGTTCCTGATGCAGGTCTGGTTGTTTAACAGTTATACGGCGTTTAGTCTGAAAGAGTATTGTGCAAGTCGTTGTTGGTTTTGTCGTACAATTCGTCCTTGTCAAAACGAGCTGATTACTGAATTCATTCAAAGGGCGCTCAGAAATGGGTATACCCTCGTCTAGATTTTCAGAAGCAGAATGAACCGTTGAAATGTTAGAGCTCTGCTCCAAGTCGTCTATATTGTTTTGTAAGGATTCATTAATGTTTATCTCTATTCTACTTAAAGCATCGGCGTTAGTATTTGTTTTTCCCTTTTTGTAAAAGATCTCATAGTCGAATTCCTCAAGTTTTAGACGCCATCTTATTAATTTGGAGTTTGCATCTTTTAAAGAGAAAAGCCAAGTTAGTGGTTTGTGGTCCGTAACTATATTGAATTTACGCCCATAAAGATAAGGTCGGAAATGTTTGGTTGCCCAAACGATGGCGAGTAATTCCTTTTCGACAGTACTGTATCTTATTTCGGTTTCTGACAAGGTGCGTGACGCATAAGATACAGGTTTATCTGAGCCCAAAGTACCCTGACTTAAAACGGCGCCTATTGCAAAATTGCTTGCATCTGTTGTCAAGTTAAACGATTTCGAAAAATCCGGATATTGCAAGAGGGGATCATTACTAAGAATGTCTTTACAATGATTGAAACAGCTAATGTACGTCTCGTCTAATGTGATTTTTCTTCCCTTTTTTAAGCATTCAGTTAACGGCTTAGTTATTTTCGCAAAATCTTGGATAAACTTACGATAATATCCCAACAGTCCAAGAAAAGACTTTATCTGCTTTTGACTACGAGGAATAGGATAACGCTTGATTGAGTCAATCTTATCAGGGTTGGGTTTCACGCCTTGGGATGTCACTATGTGACCAAGAAACGCCACTTCTTTGCGCAAGAACTCCGATTTGTCCAGCTGGAGCTTTAGGTTGCTTTCTCGTAATCTAGAAAATACTTTTCTTAGATTAACCATATGCTCTTGAAGTGAGGCTGAGAATACGATTATATCGTCCATATAAATCAGACATATTCTTCCCTGGAGATCTTTCAAAATGTTGTCCATCACTCTTTGAAAGGTGCACGGAGCATTTTTAAGGCCAAACGGCATACGAACGAATTCGTAGTGGCCATTATCCACTGTGAACGCAGTTTTATTAACATCCCTACGATCAATTTCAATTTGATGAAACCCAGAAGCCAAGTCCAAAGTAGTAAAGTAGGTACATCTTCCCAATTTATCCAAAATCTCTGTTATGTTAGGAAGTGGATATCGATCACCAATGGTTTTTTCATTGAGTTTTCGATAATCCACTACCAACCGCCATTTCTGTTTATTAGAAGCGTCTCTTTTTTTTGGAACAATCCATATTGGACTACTCCATGGGGAATAGCTTGGCCTAATGATACCTTGCTGGAGAAGTTCCTGAATCTGGGATTTTATTTCGACCTTATGAACTTGTGGGTACCTATACGACTTTGTGTATATTGGTAGATCGTCACTTGTTTTTATGCGATGTTTATTTGCATTGGTGAACGAAAGTTTACTGCCCTCCTTGAAAAATATATCGTCATAGTGCTTACACAGTTTAACAAGCTCTGCTCTCTCTTCGCTGTTTAAATGGTCTGTTCTTAGTGAATTCGTTATGTCATTTTGTTCTAAGGGTCTCATTTGATCTAAATTGTATGTAATGCCTATGTTATTTACCTCATCATAATTATTGTAGCGTTCGACTTTTAGTGGTTGTTCTAAGAAAAGTTTCTGTTCCTGATTTGATATATTAATAACTTCTACGTTACTGTACCAGTTAGTTGTTTTGTAGATACCTTCAGAAATTTTTAACAATTTTCCTATCATAGTAGGCCGCACGTATATGTCGCCGTTTTCTATGTCTACAGGTAAGGTTGCCACGGATTTTGAATTTGGAGGGATGTTGAAGACCTTTGACATAAAATTAGGCTTAAAGTGAAGTGGTATTGCTGATTTGTCTGTCTCTAAAAGCTTATCTTTAAGATTAACTCTAGCTCCTAAACTGTTCATCGTCTCTAAACCTATTAAGCCATCAAAATAGGAGTGAAACTTGAAAACAAGGAAAGTAAATTTGTCATCCGTCTTGAATTCTTTAAATGCAGGTAGTGTAATTTGCCTATCCAGTTCATGTTTATTGAATATGGTGGTTATTGTAACAGGTTTTATGATTTCATGACTATCTTGGTTTGTGTATTCGGGATTGATAAAGTTAGTAGAAGCCCCAGTATCAATCAGAAACTTCAACTGTCGGCCAGAAGGAGATAATATGTTAATATAGGGCAAGATACCTGAACTCTGTTTATTTATGTCAACATATCCGATTGGTTGTCCGAGGCGACTAATCGAAAATTTGTGTCGTCGATTTCATGGTTTGTTTCGTTGCCATACGAGTATGTTTCATTTTGATTTTTGAAAGGTAAGTATTGATCTAGGTTTTGATAGTAGTTTGGGTCGGGGTCCACACTAGTATTAACATTTTTGTAATATGTAGGTTGTTGTTGTTGCACGTTCTCTCCAGTAACTGAGTTGCTATAGTACGAATGTGTAGGTTGTTGGTGTATACTATGCACTTCCTGGCCCATATAATTTGGTGTTGTTTTATTATTATTAAATGTGCTACTAACGGGCTTATTGAATAAGTTTGCCTGTCTCGATTGTTGAGTTCTTGTATTACGAGTGGAGCCGCTGGCTATGTCCATTGGGATGGGGAGTGGTTGGGAGGGATCTGATCTGGGTGGGACAAAATTTCGGTTATGGTATTGATTTGGTGGGAAACTATTTCTGTTTGGAACTATTACGTGTTGGACTTGATGCTGGTTATACGCAAATGGATTTTGATTTGAAAAATTCGGATTATTTTGAACTATTGAACGCTTTTGAGGATATAGATTTGGATTTGGAATGAAAAATGGATTTGAGTTAAACGGGTTTCTATTAATTTGCGGGATAAAATGTGGTCCATGGGCTCTAGTATTAGTCTTAAAGTTGGTGGATCTAATATAATAGGAATTTTGCTCCTTTGTGCAAAATGTGAATGCCTCTTGAAGAGTAGTTGGCCTCATAGCTCTTACGGTTGAACCTAACGGTTCAGATAGTCCTATGACAAATGTGTTTAAACACATTTCGGAGTAAAGCCGGTTTTTAGCTAAGATTACCTGAGGGTCTCTCTCGTGAATCTGAACATGATTATTTAAGGTTGACAGTATTTCCACGATTCTGGAATAGTACTGCTCAACAGTGTCGTTTATTTGTGTTATGGTATGAAGGTCTCTAATCAATGATGTTTCGTTTCTCTTATCTGAATAATGTGAAATAAGATTGGACTTTATTTCACACCATTCCAAAGATGTGCCGAACATATTCAACACTTCGTTCGCCTCTCCTGTTATTTTGTTTCTTATCGCTCTCATTATTATTTTCGCATATGGCGTACTGCTTACAGTACCCATTATACATAAGATCTCCTCAACGTTATTCAAGAAATCGTATAATAATCTACGATTCCCGTTAAACTGCGGCAAATCTTTAATGGCGTCGGGAATTCTCAAGGAATTAAAAATGCTATTAACATCATTTAAATTTACCGAATTTATCGCGTTATTACCTATACTACCACTACTGTTTAAGTTATCATTAAAAGCACTGTGCAAATTATTAGTAACATTATTTAAATTAGTACCACCAAAGCTCACTCCAGAAGACTCGCCAACACCACCCACAGGCATGGAAATTTCTTTATTGTTTATCATGTTATCTGAGCGAAAATCAATGTGTTCTTCACTATCGCTAAAACCATACGGTTTATAAGAGCGTCGCTTTCTATTTTCCTTAGCCGTACAGCTATTTAACATGTGGGATAACAAGGTGAGGGAAGGGAGGATATGAAGGAATGAGCATGCAGTAATGAAAGAAAGACTTACATACAAGTACCAGTTGAAGATCGATGGTAACGATTTTGATGTTGTATCGTTGATCAATTTGTTGAAGGTTCGTCCAAAGCCGAGGAATTAAAATTCTCCACACTAGGTGTGCTTTGGTCCCGTTTTGCAAAGTTCACTTTACACCAATATGCTCTTGATGCGAGACTCGCGTACAATTAATCTTTTTACACCGCCACGAAATGCAATATTCACTTGCACACATGAAAGTATTAAGAGCAGCTAATACTGATAAATTTAATTGATTGCGAACTCCGAACTATTGCAAAAGTCGACTGCGCCAGTTATGATCTTACTTTTCAAAGTCTTTACTTTATTTCTGAAGAATGATTTTATTTTTTGATCTTATACCCATTAGCGCCAAAAGTCAACTGCCCACGCTCATTGATCTAAGCCGGGAGTATGGCTTTTTGCATGTTACATGTATGTACTTCTCTTTTATGTATTACATTGTTATGTATTTCTTATATTCTAGGTATAGGTAATTAACTGAGTGACATTGTAAGTTAGGCATGATAAGTGTAAGTATGTTAGAATCTTATATTCTTGGTATAGGTAATAAACTGAGTGATTGTATATATATATATTATAAGTTAGAAAATTAGGCATGATAGATGTAAGTATGTTAGAATTCAATTGTATATTATAAGTAAGTAAACTAAGTAATTAAATATTAAATTTATAATGCAATAATGCTGATTGTACGTTATGAGTACATAACTCGAGCGAAGATGTTTCTCGTCCTCACAGCGAAGCACTCAGTGTCGATTATGAACTATTGGCATCTCTATCCTTTTTCCAGTCCTTCTGCCCGAGATGGTGCTGATAATGACCGACGGTGCACCTACTGTCCTCTGTCCACGGCTATCTGGGAGTACCCGAGGGAGTAGGAAATGAATCTCTCTTCGTCTAAGTAACTCAAGTGTGTCACTTTGGCATTACGAAAAAGACTTGGCCGACACAGACCTATACAGACTGTAATTAAGTAGGCGCCGCAAACTCCATATTTGCATTTTATCTCCAATTCGCATGTACATATGTACATAGAGTCTGTAACATTTTATCCCTCTTCTCTCGATAATTTCGTTTATGGGGCATGGCAGACAATAACGGATAAGTTGAGATGAGATGTAAGCAAACAAATAAATACGTCCGACCCGGATTACGAATGACGGCACGACAGCAAACGAGACGGAGGGTGCTGGCTGTGTGTTAATGAAATCAAAATAAAGGGGTTGACGATGCGTGGTGTCTGTATTGTATGCTATGTGGATTGTGTTGATGTTGCCTTTAACATTGGTGATTTGTTGTTTTAACAAATTTTGAACGATGCGATTCTGTTCTCAATTCACAGTTTTTGAAACAACTTTACTCATACGAGCAAGAGTGGATGCAACTGTCTACCCTAAAAACGTTTCCTTTTCGATAATTTATACGATTGTTATGAAATCATGAAAAGATAAAAATATTAGTCAGCAAGCTATAAGTACACTACGTTCAAAGGCGATAACAAATTCGTTGAATTGCGTTGTTGTTTCTAAAATTATTTTTGGATCTTAACAATATTTGAAAAAGATTCTATAAAATTTAAATCTCAAGTCTTGGCGCTGGGATAAACCATCAGTTTGACTGGAAATTACAAGATCAACTTGAATCACGACGCGTGCTTCCCTAAAAGTCAACAAGCAGTGGCAAAACAAAAGCGAAACAATGATAAACCAACGCAATCTTAGAGCTTGCATCACACTGCTAACGATTCGTTCTTACTTATCGCCACAATTAAGCGCGCTGCACGATAGCTTTTTCCAGATAACACAACTTGACCAGAACGACGCTACTGATCGGCATGGTTCTGTACTTTTTTTGTTTTATTCTCATCAACACTGAAACACGATATCAGGACGAGGGAGCGATATTTGTGCGATAACTTGCTTGTAATACTCAGTAAGATTTTGATATATGGTATTTGTGGTTTGTTACTCGCGACGTTCGGCGGCGAGCGGGCAGGTAAATCGTGGCCAATGACGGAATAATTGATCTGATTAGGGACATTTTATGCGGATAAAGTGAACGCGTGTGAATATGTCGGTTTACGCGCCTCTATTGGGGTCCGATAGTGACGGCAACGATGAATACGATTGCGAGAGGCGAGGCCGGCGGAACGACTTGCATAGGGCCAGGAAGCAGTGGCATTATACAGTGATCGGTTCCAATTGTTTCAGATGGTCGGCACCGAAGGGTGTTCAAAGAAACTTAGATGACGAGGTCGGCGCATGGCATTCGAAACAGGAATACAAACGGGCATTCTCGTATTCAAATGAAGGATCTATAAGTAATGGGTGAGTAAGTGGAGACAATTATAACTTGTAGTTAAGTGATTCGAGTGTATGGGTGTCTTTCTGTTTATGTCTCGCTTGTCAACGCATACTATTGCTAAAAACCTTGTCTATGAAGAGTACAAACGTACATCGGTTTTATCAGCACTTCAAGTCGGGGGAAAACAACCTAGCAAAATCACTTTTTATTTCATTTCCATCAATCAAACTATAATCCGTTTGTTGAAATGTGTGTAACTAGACCTAAGCCTGTTTCTAATGATTTTTTAAAAGGTTGTTTATTAGGAGTGTCCTAAGTTGCAAATAAAATAAAAAGAATTGTGTGCGAAGTGGGAGCATGCCAGACATTTTTATTGCTCATTACCATTATATCTGAAAAATAATGTCGTTTTAGGTGCCTCCGTGGTTTTCTTTAAAGACTCGATCCGAGAAGTTCAATTTTGTATAAGTTTATTGCATTAGTCGGGCTTGATTTGACGAATAACGTTGATTTGTTGGCACATGCCAGCATATTTACGTAGCTCCAGAGAAAAAAGTCTGAAGGCGTCCAATTTCATGATCTTGGCGGCAACTTTTTTTTGCAACAATGTAACATGCAATGTATGGAACGTTGCGCTATTTTGTTGGAACCACATATCGTCTAGGTCTATGTTATCAAATCGAGATTACAAAAAGCCAGTTATCATGGCTCGCTAGCCTTCGCTGTTGACAATCGCTTTTTGCCATTCTCGTTTTGAAAGATGCGTGGCCTAACGACGTCGCTTGCCGGTAAATTCGAAAATTCTTTAAATTCTGCAGACTACTCCCTCCGGAAGTTTTGTTTGTTCCGAAGTCGTTCGATCCAAAATGTGTTTCAACACTTAAAATGTTTTTTTTTAACAAAATTTGGATTCGTTTGCAACTGGGCTTCTGTAATAGCGCTAATTGTAACTTATTTGGATGAATGCTCCAGTCTCTTTGAGTTCGCAGAAAACCAACTCATTGTGCACGATTTCGAAAGAGTTACACTAGATATGACAGAGGGTAGAGACGGCAGTTGTTCAAAATGTATAGTGACTTTTTATTTTTCTCGAAAAATGTTTCTTAATACCTATTTTGTCCCCTTGCGCCAGTGCTTTTTTCAATGCTTTAAGCACTTTTTTGTATAGCCTTAAACTCTTCCAAGAATGCGTTCTTTATATCCTCAATCGTGGCAAATATCCGTCATTTTCTTCTTTCAGTTTTGAGAGCCAAGCCAGATGAATAAGGATGCCGAGGCTTGATTTTGCTTTTTTCCGTTAGAGTAATTCTGAATACCGACTGAAAACTGATTTTATGGGAGAGTTAGCACATCTTCTCGGCCTTCTGTGTAGAGCTTGCTGGATTTCAAGTATTCTACGTTGGAACACTTATTTTTATTTTTCACACAAAATTCAATTCTCTGGCTCAACAAAAAAAATTGCCGAACTCACCGAACACGTCTTACATTTATATCATGAGGTCATGTGCTTTGAAATTTTAAGACTTATTTCTGTGGTGTTTATTTTTTGCTCTATGCCAATAATAAGCGACAGTAACTAACTTGTGGATGCTTACTTTCAAATAGCTCTTCCCATTGACCTACAGTGCCCTTCTACTGTAAAAAGGTTCATAAACGTGAAGAAAACTTTAAAATTTCGTTTAATTTAAAACTCAAGTGCCAAAAAAGCCCACGTCGGCATCCGTCAAAGAATAGGAGACGTCGTGCAACAGAATTTGAACGCAAATCTGACGTCGATGACACGAGGTTCGAATTCCAAATCAGTCACGAAATCCTATTTTGCGATGTTTCTTTTCATCAGGGTAGTGACAGGACTCCCTTTAGTATACTTAGCAGGAAAAAAAAACTTCTTGTGATTAGCAGTTTCGAGACATCTATCAACTGCTAGTTGGAGCTTAAGCCCCTTGTTTCTAAAAAGATTTCATATATCCGCGAACTTTCGTCTCGAATATCTCCAAAACAAGCAATGACATCGACTCCGTATGAATTTTATTTGACGCATTATTGGAAATTGGACACTTGATACGATTCTCGTTTGGTTTCTTATAACGAAAACGGTTGTAAGGTTGTTGTAAACGTAGTCTGGATAGACCATTCGCACTCATGGAGCAATTTTTATTATTGAAACTGTGTTAAGCGAATTCCCACAACTAGTCTCCCATCTACATAGTTTTGCTTCTCAACAAAAACCTTATTATGAATAACGCTTCAACCCCATATCCGCCCCAAGCGAATACAATCCACAATCAAACATCGAAACTCACTCAAACTCAAACTACCTCTCTAGTGGAGCTACAACAACCCAGAGAAGCCAGCGATAACGCCGCTACCAATGAGTACTATCCACTTGTTTGTTTACATCTCTCTCGTTCGCATTTCCATACTCTCTTGAGTCGGTGGCATTCCGCGCACAGAGAACACTGCGCCGTCCGAATGGTATGGTGTGGATGGGAACTCTTTAGCCAACAGGCCGAACAACCGCTAGACAACTTGTCCAGAAATCTCTGCTCAACAGTTAGGTTCCAGCTCGTCGGTTGTGTGATTCGCAGTTCGCGCTCGCGTATCAAGTGAATTCGAAATAATCAACGCCGAAGAGCTATCGGTTTCAAGTAACGAACGAAATTTTAAGTAACAAAAAAGGAAAATCAATCAAAGGCACTTTACGAATGCAACAGTTTCGCCAACTATCAAAAGTATCTACTAATCCAGTAAGTGGATGTGGGTGTTTATTGTTATTTTATTTTTTTTGTGTCTTATCTACTGATGTACTTATCAGTTCGGTGGCAAAGTGCGTTTTGCCTTTTTTGGATCGAGGAACGTGTCGCGCTCGTAAAGTGGGGGAGCCACGTGCATTCGCCGTAAATATGAAATTTCACTAATGCAACCGGAATAGGAAATGGTTACGAAGGAAATCAGTGATAATCATGCAATACGAAGTGAAAAATAGAAATTACAAGTGCAAATTGAAATTGCTAAAAGGTGTGGATGAAAAGAAACAGTGCGAAAGGAAAGAGCGCGGTGACAATGATTCGGATTCAAAGTGATTTACAAAGTACTCCCCCACTTTGCAGCGCATCGCATTGAATCACCGTGTCTGGGCGGTCGTGATGCGGCGATTATAAGGAGAAAAATAAAACGAAAAAAGTGAAAATAAAACGAAAAAGAAAACGTAAACAACAGTGGAAGTGGTGTAAACAATTTCACTCCGCGTTTGGATTACGCTCCCTTCGTCGTCATGTAGTTCGTTATCGTTTAGTCATTCCTCAGGGTATTTTCTTTCGCCGGACGCTTCATTGGACCAATGTGCATTTATTGTTCCTTACCACACGGAAAATGTGTTTTTTTTTTTCAACCTTTTTTTTACGTTTTCAAGTTTTTGTGATTATTGTCTTGTATCTCCCTGAGGTCATTGTCATTACCACTTGGTTGAGCTTCATCTACAGTACACGTACATACATGGTGCAGCCTGGCATCTCTGCGATGTTGTACGAACGGCTGAGAGCCGAGAGATTATGATCATTAGGAATGCTTTTAATGAGTTTTTGGTGCGAGGCAATGGGCTACCGTTGAATAATGTACGTGCGTATATTCTCGTGTTGAAAAACCTCGAAACATAAATTATAGGTTCGCTCGCTGCCTTCGGATATTATTATTTCGAGCCCTTAGGTCGATCGGATGTTACATTCGTACTAAGCGATTTGAATCACGAGTACGGATTTGATTAAGACGGCTCGTGGTTTTATGGCGCGGAATTAAATTTTCTGCGAAATTTATTACCCAACTTTCGATTTTAATTTTCGTTTCTTTAAACTCAGTTTCCTCATTCACTGTTGTTTCAAGGTGGGTTTCATAAAGCCGTTTAAGTGGTATCAAAGCGCAATAAAATTATTTGGACTTTCTAGTACTGTTTACTTCTTATGGGTACTTCAAGTGATTGTTCGAAGGTATTCGCCTGTAAAACCTATGATTCATAAAGCGTGCAGACAATTTTACTCATCGTATGCCTTTTTTCGCCTGGCATCTACAGAGTAAAAGTTATATCAACAACAGCATTTCATTAAGATTGCCAGACTATCTGCCATCCGCATATGTACATAATTCGGCTAACGAGCTCCTCCTATCTCTATCATCAAAACCCGGACCTGAGATTTAATGATCGCTCTTCTATTCCGCTCTATCAATGTAAAGACCCATAAAGACCTAAAGTCAATAATATAATAAACATCTGATCCATGGGCTCCACTTGTCTAGTAAAAAGTTTCCAAAGAGCTAAAAACAATTCTCAATTCGATTCGTGTCACTTAACACGAATCGATAGTGTAAACAATCCACGACCACTCACAAGAACACTAGCAAAAAATCAGACACATATGGTGCGCTCTACTCAAGCATTCCTCACTCCCAAGTTCAAAGCAACAAAAGAATAATATTTTCTCATCTTTAACGTTCCCACTTTCGACAGTGCAAAATTCCAAACAATCCATTTATCACTCATTTAGTCTTAATGGCAAGGCGTTTCTTACACTCGCAAACAAAACGCCCATTTCCACCGTTACGTTCACAAAGTCACCAGGTCGGATCCGGAAAAGCTACAAGAAAATAAAAAGTGAAATGGTCGCTCCCAAACAATGCCTAATTACTTCTAATAGACTGACCACTGTCACCAAATGGGATGTCTGGTGAAATTTCTAACGCGAACTGAATTTCAAGAGAAATTGAAATGTTCCAAAGTCGCTGGCCTCTTGAAAACGAATCGCAATAATTTTATAAATGGATCGGACATGTTTAGTTTGTGAACAAACTCGTGTACGTGCGACATGAAAGTCGTATGCCCACACTACACGGAGCTCAAGTGCTTTCACAAACGAGGGGGACTTGACTGCATTAAATTAGATTGTCACTTTGAATTGTCAAAATTCTACCGAACCCGACTACTTGTTGATCGTAATGTGTCTATGCGCCCAAGTGGCTGTGAAAATTCCACCCTCTTCAATGGGGTCTAGGAAGCGATGAGATCTGAAAGGGGAGATAGAAAATGGGTTTGGGGATGAATGTGCCAGCGATTTCTATCTGCGAAATATAATATGTTCGCTGTGTACGCTTGGAAAGAGATTTGCAAAGTTTTAATGAATCTAAGAGGACTATCAGAACGGGTATCAACGTTCGAATATCTGAACTAGGGGAATTTCCATATTATTGGGGATGAAAAGTGGGTCAAAGTGAGGCTAACCGAAATCGAATAGCTTGCTTTTCAAGCATGGCGTTCCTGTTCCTATTAATCTTGTGACTTATGAATATTGTTGCATGGAGAAACTTGTCTTTTTTGTTTTCGTTTCGTAATCACATTGTTTTCCGTTGTATTAAATTGATTCTAAGGGCACGTGGAGAGACTGAGTTTGAAGTAACGTAGAAATCGATTATGTACTCTATACCCGCTCTGTCGTGATTCATGAACTAAGGGCGAAGATATCCATATATCCGTAAGTTGTCAAGTTGACGTTGTTTTGTCTTGTGGCTCTTTTTTCATATTCATCTCCTCGACGACGGGCTCCTACATATATCGAAAGGCATTTAATTCTAAATATTCATGAACGTCCTCTGTTTCTTGCTGGAGCACTAGCAAACAAAAATCTTCATTAGAACTCTAAAGTTCACTACAAAACAGTGGCGCTGACAATGCCCTAAGATATTCTTCCGCTGAACCTGTGGTATAGTCTTGAGTAGAAGCATTGGTCAAGAACCTCTCTTGAAACAAGCATAACCAGTACATTTCAAACCAAACCCATCTCACATGAATTTTTTTCTTCTAGTTCAATTACCTTTGATATAATTTCAAACTTGGGCTGTCAATACTTAAATACAGGAGTTTTCAATAAGGACATATATTTAAATAAAATACACAATTATTAATCAGGAGATTTATTTCAGGCATGCTAAATTAAAGTACTTTTGATCTCCTTCAATTGACCACCACGAGTACGTTTGCAGCGATCGATTCTTTGGAGCCAAATTTCCGCCAAACATATCGGTCGAAACGTTAGCAACTTTGCGTTCGACGCTGTTCTTCAGCTTCTCTAACCTTGTTGGCTTGTGGCATAAACCAACAATTTAATGTCATGCCATACAAAAAGTCCAACGACTTTAAATCGGTTAAATCACGTTGTCGAGGTGAACCTTCGACCGGACCAGCTGTGTGGCATGTGACACCGTCTCGTTGGACCTCATATTGCCGTCCACTTCTGAACAAAAAGAGTCTTCCAATATGGCAATTTCCCTTATTGACACAGCCTTGAAGCTGATTATTCGATGAAATTGAATAGTTTCTTCAGACTTTTACACAGTCCAATCGGAGAAGTTTCGTCACTCCGAATGATCAGCAGGCTTCAGTTCTTGAGTTAATTTAATCTTCCAAGGGTGTAGGCCAAAATCTTTACGTAAAATTCGCTACAATGTTGACTGACAGATTCCCAATTTCTGTGGATGGCGTGAAATCGACTGGTTTGGCGCATTTAGAACTGTAGCACTTACGACTGCGATTGTCACACTGGCCTCAAAACATTCTAAAGTGAATAAAGTGACTCGAATTTACCCACTTCGTCACGCACAGCCTGTCTCTTCGCATAATGATGATAAGGCCGAAAATAGGAGTAACAGCTCTCAAATTTTTGGTCGCCTACTCAGAAGTTCATGATTTAAATGTACCCCTCGACTGACGTTTTGATGTAAAATGATTATTAAAAAAAAATCAGAGGTGCGGTTGTATTAAAATACAAAAGCGTTATGTCCCTATTGAAAACCCTGTATAAGGCTTTCCAATAGGAGCCGACATTTTTGAACAGTCATTCAATAAATATTGGGTCAACTTAAACATGGCTAAGTAAATTTGTGAGGTTATCAAATTGAGATGAACTCAAACACCGCGTTTAATAATCACTACAAAATCGTAGTTCAGTTTATGCGGATTTTAGTCATAATAAAATGCCTTCTCATATAGCTAAAGCTATGTCGTTGATAAATTCAAACGTCTTGAATAGGTAAGCGAAGACCCTAGGCCGTGGTCTTTCATGACAAATGCAGAAATTGAGCCTTTTCGCAACCACTTTGCACTGAATTTTGAATAAACATTTTGGTCGACATGCTTTAAAATTATAGCTGATATCAGGACTGAAGCCGGCATCCAAAAACGTAAGGGAAATAGTGCGACAGGCTTCCCATCCACAGCGAGTGACAATTTAGTTTTTTTGAGTTAGCGACGTCATTGGACCATATATACTTTTTTTCTTGGAAATATGTTTGCTACGACCATTTTAGTAAATGAATTGCTTTACCGAACTACGTTGCCTGTCTTTGTTTATCCATAATGTACACGTTGATGACATTTATTTTCTGAATGAAATCGCCAGTAAAATATGACGGTAAGGTGAAAAGTTCTCGCGCTTCAATTAAAAAATGATTTTATATTTCTACATCTACATCTCCCTTGACTTCAAAATACTTGGTCCAGTGTTTCTCCAATATCAGCATCCCTTCCCGGAAGTGAGAGAGAAGGTTGTGAAAATATTCATCTTCTGAACTTCTTTAATGGAGCGTTTCCCAGAAACAAATTTATTCAAGTGTGGGAACAGAGGGGGGCCTGATGGTGCCAAATACGGAGAAAAACTCTGGGGGTATAGTTGCGTTGTTTTAATAAAAAATGATTTTTTCTTCTTCAAACCGACCTCTTCTCGCTAATTTTGGCATCCAGTTGGTCAAGAAGGTTGGAGAAAAATGTACCTGTCATGTACTGCCTTTTGCAAGATAATCAGTTAACAGGATCCCTTTGAAGTTCAATCACCGGCTTCCTCGCGCCGCTGGGACTGCTGTTTCGTTTCTGGCGTGAAGTGGTGGATCCATGTTTCATCCGTCATGACAAATCGCGTAAAATTGATGAATCCCTATTGAATCGGCCCATAGATTGCCACGAAATTCGTTTGCGCTTTTGCTTCTGATCTTGCGCATAGCTTTGGCATTTCTAATTATTTATGCAAGATGTTTCGCACGGGGTGGTCGTGATGAGGTCTGTAGTTCAAGTCTTTCCATAGCCACGAACAGTTCATATACGGAAAAACTGTGCAACATCAGCTGTAAATAAGAGATGATCAAAAAAAATGCTGACGAAGGAATAGCATTCGCAGAATAAGATCACTTCAAACTTCATACTCTTTGTGTGCATTTCCAATATAACAACTCAATGAGATGGAAACAAAAAAGTTACTGTGAACTACAACCAACGCGACAAATCGGTCGAATCTCTCGAATCCTATCGAGGACAACCACCCCCAGAGAGTAGTGAACTAGCATCTTCGACACAAACCATCTGAAGCCCGTCTAGTTTGTGTGACAAACACCATAAGAGCGTAACTCTTGAACCTGCGCAAACCATATAAAAAAACCCAAAACCCTTTTTTGTGGATATCCCCACAACCCCAGCTATGTATCTCACTCACCTTCAATCGCCTTTCTTCCAACACGACATCTTGCACTTTTTCGATGGTTTCCGGTGTGGTTACGGTTTTCGGCCGTCTTCCACGTGAACAGAGTCCCCATAAACTCTTGTCAACTTCAGATGAATTTCATTAGGAGTTAATTCATCTAAAACGGAGAGTGTTATAGTTTATAAGTTCGTCCATTTTAACGGAAAAAGGCAACCCGTCTACTGCAAAAATTCTTGTAAGCCAACTAATAATAAATAATGAGAAAACAATTCGAAATTTGTCATACGAATTAATCATATAAGCACTCAAGTAGAAAAACTAATTTTTTTCTAATTGGAACCCCATCTCTGTGTCAAGCTGAAAACTTTTCACCTTACCCTCTAGTAGCCCTTTTGCGCGACAAATATGCTGTATTTCTCGAAATGAGAATATACGACCTTTCGGCTAATTCCTTTCAAGCTATGTTCGAGACAAAGTCCGCGATAATGCTAAACGAACAATCCAAGCACTAAAAGAACTCTTATTGACGAAATGCTGCCGCAAATTCTGAAAACGTGCCAGAAAATTTTATCAAAAATTACTACTTTTAGGTAGAGGTGGGGTAGTTTTTTAGATAATGTTGCATTATATTATTAACCCTAGAGCTTGGACATTGGTTCATTGTATTCATACCTTACTAAAAGCGTACCAAACATTCAAAGCAGCTTTTTCAACAAATTCCTGGAATCAAACCAGAAACTCGTATCCAATTAAAAGCGGATCACAATTTTCTTAATCAATATTTGTATGCGCTCGCCACTCTGGGAAATAATCGACTTGTCATTCCTTGAATAAACACATTAATTTTATTGTAAACAATGCCCCAAAACCGTTCCATTCATTTGCACACCAATAGTCCTATGACAACCCACAAATTTCAACAAATAAGCCAAAGTCCCACTTTTGCTGACAAATGTTACCCAGTCATCCCAGGGAGATGTCAAGATCTACTGAGCTAAAAAATTTCATTTCTTTTCCCGTTTCGTTTTTCCAAAGAATTTATTTCAATATGATGTGACCTTCGAGAAGAATGACCGTTAATTTTTTTCGGTGAAAGAAACGAAAGATAAAAGTTCCTGCACAAGTGATGTAACTTACGATTGAATTACCAATTATAAAAAATCTTAAGTGCAAAACGGAAAAAGTAAAGTAGAAAGCACTGGAATAAAATCAAATAAAAAAAGTGAAAATGTTGAAAATTCAAATGCTGGAGCAGATTGTAACCAGCGATAATGTGGATAACGACGACAAGGATAATGCCAGTAATAAATCTACATCATCCTCGCCTCTGCACCAACATCAACATCAACAGCAGCAACAGCAGCAACAGCAGCAACAGCATCACCATCATCACCATCATCATCACCAGCAGCAACAACAGCAACACCATCACCAGCACCAGGCGGTACACCGTCAGGGATCCAGCAGTGTAAAATCGGCAAGTCAAGGATCATCGCCAGCTGGGTAGGCTTCTAAAATTAATGTTGTATCCCTTAGACAGTAACCTGCGCACGTGGGCTTTATGGTCGTTGATAGATGAGATTTAAAATTGTTTTTGTTTTTTGTAAGACTCTTCTTTCAGATTTCTTCGTCCACCGCACCTACTTAGGTCGAGAAAATGCGACGTCACATAAACCGGGCGTTTCGTTTTCCCTTTTGGTTGTCAAGTAATTCGAATCGATGGAAAACCAAACGAAGTATATTAGCAGTAAGAGCACCTAACCGAGTAATTACGACAAATTCCATGTCGTATGTGGTGGCTCTGAATGGAAAGTATTATAGGCAAGTACACCACTGGCTTCCAGTGGTTTCTCTAACGTGATTGATGCCACTGTCCGCGAACATCTCATTAAAATAATGAAAGTGATTTGTCCAGTGTCAGTTCACTGCGTCGAAGGAATGTAGGTCAAACCAGACTTACCTTTTGTGATTTTCCCAAGATCGGTTAATCATCACACAATAGGCCGCAAGATACAATAGAAAAGACGGAATATGATTCCAATATTTGGTATTCACATCCAAATAAAATTGAAAGGAAGAGACAAGAAGCATGTGTATATATTAGCTAACCCACCAAGTTCTGGACCGAGAGCGGGTCACACAATAGAACGTAATGAACGAGGCACATAGCCGTTGGCATAATAGATTCATATTCATGAAAAAGCACACTGAAACAGCTTCTGGGTTAGGTAAGAAGGGCATTAGTCTACTGCTCCGCGGTCTGCTGAATGTGGGTAACATTTTGTCAACCTGTGCCTGACCCCGATTGAGATGTATAGATGTATATACAGAACCGTAAGACTGATACGATTTGTTTCCACATCTGTTTGACTGCCTTCCTCCTTCTTTTTTTTTAATCTGCTTAAAGTGCTTTGCATGCAAATTGGTTTGTTTGCGTGTTAATGGGTGGAGAAGGCGCTTGAGTGAAAAGCTGTCAGGATTGTGATCGCATAGTCAAGCGTATTATGGGCGAGATTGAACTTGTAGGGATAGGCAGGGAGATCAATTTAATTCAAATTACACAATAACGTTTTTGTCGGAAACTGGGTGTAGGGTTTTTCAACAAGTGCAAAGGAGGGACGGAAGACATAATCCAGATGAAAATGAGTAATCGGAAGATAGGCGTGAAGATCTTTAAATTATGAGTATTCACCTCATTCTTGCAGGCGGAATAGCATTAGTTAAATCCGTATTTTGAATGAGGTTCTTAAGAAAGCAGAGTTAACACTGAGGTCTTTTGGAACTTAGCAGGAGCTTCATCCTTAGACAAACTCCCAAACTCTCAGGCGTACAAACGAAAATTCGCTGTTTTTTCCATTGAAAATATTAAACTTTATTTTGAAAAAATGGTTAGCCATTTGTTTTTGAAAGAATTGCTGCCATCTTTCTGCTGGCACACGATTTCCGCGTTGGAACATCTGAACATATTTTCAGGTGATCCACTATGGGAAGTTCTCCCCAGCTGGGATATGCGTCATCAATTGGACCAGGCGGTATCTGGATGGAGTGAATTCGGGAGTATTCGGTGGATTGGGGGGATGACCCATTTCAATGTTTCTGATTAAGTTTTAAAGAGCTGAGAAACATGTGGCCGAGCGTTTTCATGCTGAAAAATCACATAATTTAGTCCTTGCCATTATGCAGTTTTTTCCTTAAATGCTCGGCTCCAATGCACTGATTGTGTTTCGTAGTAGTTTTCAGTGAATGTTTCACATTTCTGAACTTTTATTCACTGGCAGCTGGGCCGTCGACGTTCATGCCACTGCACCTCACGATGTAAAAATGCGCTTTGATGTCTCCCCCCTTTCACTCATATAGCACTCAATTTTTGTTGCTTCTGAATCATTCTCAAAATATAGCAATTATGGCTCTTGAGTTACAGCCAATGAATCTGCAAGTTCTTGTTTCGATTGACATAGATCTTGAGCCCGTAATGTCCGTCTTCATTGGTCCGTCTAAATCGAAGCGTAGAGTTAGAACCATTCGACATACGTCCTTTCTCTAATATAATAGAAGCATGATGAATTTTTATAATTATTCGATGCATTTCAGTGACAATTTTTTTCGAACTGAAGGCGAAGCGAAACACTTCCTGCTTATTTGGGTGGAAAATCAATCGAGAAATGCAAGGGTGAAGTGTTGTCGACGTATGCCCAAGCTTACCAGGTTTTTGATCTGATTTCTGAACAGCATGCACCGCTGGTTCCACCTGTTGGGGAAAACCGCGGATTCTCATTCGAAGATCGATAAAATTTGTTTTGAAAAAGCCAAAATGCTTTTTAATTAATTCTCGTTTGTAAGAAGAAATCGGTAGAAGAATATTATTCGATTTTCATTTCCTGTCCAAACTAATGTTGGATCGACAAAGTTGTGTTTTTTTTTCTAAGTAGTAATCAAGGTTATGACCAACCGTCATGAAACCCATTACCCGTGGATACATGTAATATGGGCACCGCAAGTTGACAGGCCAATTATGAGAAGTTATGCGCCTGTTGATTATCTGTTTACTTCTGTTTATCGACTGAAAAACATGTTAAAATCACGGCGATCTGGTAAACCAAGAGAAAAGGTAAGTACTCTTTAGCACTGTAAACTAATTGTCTGACTTTGCCTGATATCATTTTCGATGAAATCTGGACCAATAGCTCCACCTTTAAAACAAAACAGAGAGCAATTTTGTATCTTTCCTTGCTCCAAATACGGAAACGTAGCTATAAATGCCTAGTCATTCAACCAATAATGAAGTTCACTGCAAATTTCAAAGTTCGTTTTCACACAACAACGCTTATATGCAAAATTATTCTCCAAAATTAAATCGATTCACTAAAGTCCTAAACACTTCGCTACCCATTAGCAAGAAACTAGTTTTACACATATTGTGTGACGCCTGTGTCAACTACAATTATTAATAGACTTTAATTGACGTTTCGCGGGTTTCGAAAGCAATCTGTGGGAATATATTGGCTATAATTTTAACGCAGTTTGCCAGGATCTTTTCTGGCTTAAATTAAGTCAAACTAAACCTAATTCAGTTGGTAAAATTGGTACTCTAGGAAGAAAAATCACTCCACGAAGAAAACTACGGTTTTGATCGTACATCAAAGTTATTCAAAGCCATGTACATATATTTTCGACAAAATCGAATAGTCTAAGAACTAAGGAAAACCTCCTATGGAGAAGAGATATCTGCCAAGGTCTATAGCCAGCTTCCTACGAAAGATCGTGAAAAGTGATTACCAAAATTCGAAACATTTTCACTTTCAGTAGACAACAATAAAGACCGTGCTAAAAATCGTTGCAGTTCGCAGAATTTAGGCTTGTTTTACTCAATTCCGTAGACAATACATAATGCAGCTCGACCCGGACGACCCGCCACACCAAATTTTCGGTAAGTAAGCCTAAGAAAAGCTGGAGGAAAATCTGCTCTTTTACCGAAAAACTATTTCATTGATGAAGCTTATTTCTGACTGAATTTGTACTGCCATTTTTGGTTCGAAGGGCAACCTCAGGTTATATAAGAGCTGTCAATGCACCCGGAACAATGCATTGTTTTGTGCAGCGTTCAGCGTGGTCCAGCGAAATCAGAAATCATTGCTCATGAGAATGCCAATGGGACCCGCTATCGTTCAATGATTTCAATCTTTTTTGATCTTTTTTTACAATGTGGTCCCATCAAAACGGCGCAACTATTTTGCTCTCGTTTTGGACTGGTGAATTGGCTGGCCAGATCGTGCGATTTGACGCCTTTGCTATTAGCGAGTTGATTGGATGCTCGAAAAAGTTATTAGAAATTGGCCTCTCCGTATGGACCACTTAAGACGTAATCCTTGTCAACATTTATACTATATATGAAATAATCTCCAAATGGCGAGTATTGATTTATCAACTCAAATAAGAGTTGTATAGACTTTTGCAACTGTCCTGTATTTTCTTTGACAATTAAAAACCAAATGCTTAAAAAATCACATATTATTGTTATGCTATCAAAAATGCCCGGGTGCACGTTCAACCAAAACTCGAATGAAACATGTAAATAATTATTATAATCTTCGATATATGTATGTACGTATGTAAGTATGAGGTAATGGGTAATTTCGCAATTCCTCTCTCACAGAAGTCCTGTTTTTTTTTTTTTTTTTATCGACGAAGAAGCTACACATAGCCCAAAAAGTCTCCGTACAGGCATTCATTCCTGTGTAAAAGTCACGATAGCAGCGTGTGGAAAAAGGAATTGTGTCGCATAGGTACATATAAATAATTTTTGAGACGTTCGAAAGAATCAGCGGCGATGGAAGATCTCAGCGATTAACTCAAATAGATACATTTCGGCGAGTCTGCAAGTTTGTCTGTGGTCTTGATTTTGAAGGAAAACTACGCTTAATTCCGAAAACACTTTGCCAATGCCTATGTTTAATCGATCCAACTTCAACAATACTTGTCCTTACCTTGTTTCTTCCCTTCCAAAGCCACCAAATGGAGACTATAACCTTCTAAAGATGGAAACCGGCATTCGAAGTGATTAATTCCGGTTTACCTCGCTTGGTCCACGACCTTTTCCGCTCGCGTTATCATGAATTATCTACTTCTCGTCGCCTGTTTCATTGAGTTTTCTTGAATATTCGAAAAAAGTTGGTTTGCCAATAATTCACTTTGTTGCGATCTCCTGAACTCTGATTTCATGATCAGGATCAATCAAAGCTGTTATTTGGCCGACATCTTTGGTAACTGACTAACCAAAACGAGAAGCATTTTTAATATTTATGCAGGATGAGATGCCGAAGCGACCACAATTGAGCCTACACACTATACAAACAGTACATACAGATCACGAGACATAACAGACAACCGTTTACGATCATGCGACCAAACGGCGCGCTATACAAACAACATCGTGTCGCCAGTTATTTAATGACGTAGCAAACGATACCACGTATGTAGCAATAACGACACACGGTACGAACCGACAGAAGGATAGTTTTCGCTTGCGTAGGAATTTGATTGTAGGACAATTGATTGTAAAACTCCGGAGAGTTAGTACAGCTACCCGTGTATCTTGTACAACAATCTGCGTAATCTCCATCATCAAACTGATGTCAAGAGCAATGTCTTCAATTTATTGAGTAAGTAATGTCACTAACTAAGCGTCGAAATGTCACTTATATGGCATCATATTTGACCTTTAAACGCCATCTATCGAGAAAACCGCACGAATTTTCCGAAGGACCCAGTACAAATCTTGCATATGCAAACGAAACGCAGCGAAACATCAACGAAGCCTTAATAGGCATTGAGACGTAAGCAGCAAAAATATGTAATCTGGCGCACACCTCACGACGTCTAAATTGACAAAAGCACTTCGAATAACTCGGCTCTCTGCTCGCAATCTGCAGCGTATTTAGTGCTAGGATCAGGTAAGTAATAGTAGCTCCCTAGAAAACCAAGGTGACTCTATATGGCGTAGAAAAATAAACGCTCACAAAATAAAATGAATAATCTCAGTCGATCGGAACAGGAAATCCTCCATGTGATTTAGATTTCGGTTAGGGATGAACATCTTCTCAGTTGGCGCATACAATGGGAAAGGGTCCTGCACACGGCCAGCGTTTGTTGGAAAAAATTGTTTTGTTAGCACACAGGTTCAGGTCGTATTCAAAGCTTGTTCGAAAACCGTTTAAAGTTGATCGCCAGTGTTTATCCGATCAGTTTGTTTTGGGTTGTATGTAGACGAAACACTTTTGTCCTTAATCAATGAGGATCAAGACACTTCATTTCATCTTTTGTTCTTTTTGTACCAGTCTTTTTGAACTTGTTGTCGTGGCCTTTCGCAACATATAACAGACATGGGCCTCTAGGAAACATTTTATGTTGATTTTATGTTGATTGATGTTTTCACTTGTTACGAAATTACAAACATGGAGAAATAATCGGAAAGCAAAGCCCATTCCCAGGTCACAGAATGTTTCACAGAATTTGTCCCATAGCGCCTATGTGTACAAACTGCTTGTGAACGTGACCAATTCACGTTACTGCAGCAACTGTTGTGCAACCCGCAATGTACAACCTACAACACCAGCAGTACGCGTCACACACTTTTTTTTATGTGAAAATGCGTCAACTAAATGCATTTACATAAATACGCAACATACACGAACGACAAGCAGAAAATAAAACAAAGCGACACAGACGATGGGGCAGAAATAAAAACTCTTGAATTATGAATGCAAACCGTGACACCTTCGACCCCGGACAGTATTTTAATTCACTCTGAATGCATCTAGTGGATAAACGCAAGTCCGGAAGACATACATAGATACACCGCTTACCTGTACATAGAACATTACTGTTGTTTTCGGGTGGCGTGCGCCAGTACCTCTATCTGTATTATGATTCTTTTGTTGTCACCGTCACTGCTACATACTTTGTTATTATGCGCCCTCCATGAAGCATAAAAATCTGTGTAAACAGAAAAAACAAAAAAACCCTAAGACAAACTTGTCAAGTAAGTGTCTAGTGCCAGCACTTACCGTCACCATGATTTCAAGAACTCAGCATGACAAGAGTCTTTTTTTTTTTTATTATTAAAACAAGCTCTTGGGTGATGGTCACAACTCCAGACATACTATAGTGCACCACGGTAGTGAATGTTTATGACGGACAGTCAATCGAATTAAGTTGTAAGCTGTCGGCCCTATAGAACTCGATGGACAGAGGTACGAGTAGATACTCCACTGCATCATGATGATGAAATTGTCACGAAACACACCCGACAGCTGTGATTTTACGACTTTTAGTGGGTGTTAAGTGATTTATTTCGTATGTCGAGGGCGACTGTGATGACGAGACAAAATTAACTTACTGCCTTAATCTTCGGTCTAGGCTCTTTGACTTGAATTTAGTTTTAAATACGGAGTGATTAAGAAGCTCATTTCAGGTCTTTTTATTGAGTTATAAAACTGTACTGACTTAGAATTAGTTTCCTAACATCTTTTAGATACAAGCCGTCCGCTAATTGAGGGAGTTGCTTCCCACTGCTCAGGGTAAGAGGATTTGATGATTTAATCGTTGAATATTTATCCTGCGGGATGTTAAGAAAACTGGTTTAAAAAAAAACTTTAAAAGACTGGCGTTCAGTCTTTGAACTGAACTTCATAACTTCTAATTGAATTTTTTATATTTTTTGAGACTTATAAGTTCTTTTTAAAGGTGACATAGATCAAGTCGGCCCGGCATTATTGATGACCATTTGAGGTATTTTTAACGCATTTTCAATCATTTCGACTAGAAATTCCGGCGTAAGGTTCACGCAGCCTTGTCGTATAATATCTTTGAGAGCTTATGACCTATGGCTTCAAAAATTTCGGCGTTTCGACGAGAAATTGTGGAGTAAGGTTCACGCAGTCTTGTCGTATAATATCTCTAAGAGCATACAGAGTCTTACTTTGATTTACCTATGACTTCAATAAGTTCGGCGATTGAGCAGACCAGTGCAAACGGCATCGCATGTAGTGACTTGAGTTAGATGTAATAGTTCTTCGCATATGATGCATGGATGGTCAGTGCTCCAGATGCGGAAATATTGTTTGTTCAGGTTTCGTTTCAGATGAAAATGGAACTCGTTGCTCATCGACTCTAAATCGTACATTTCGTCACTGACATTTATAAGAGTTTGTTCACGTTTACAAGTACGGTATTGTGTTCGGCCAAAAAGTTACGCACAAGCCACGGTGAGTGAGAAGGTGGATTATCGTTATTGCACAACAATGCATTATTTAACCCCTAATCCGGACGCTTTCTTCGTTCTTCACACCATCGTCTCATAACTTCAAAGTAATACTCCTTACTAATCATACGACACTCCGGAAAGAACTCATGTTTAATCACGCTATCGCAATCGAGGGAAACAGTGCGCAAAATGTTCGCATTTCACCGAACTTGAGGTTCCATTTACGGTCTTGGCTTTTATATTCGCTTCCATTCGGATAATTGGGCTTGGGCTTGGATTTCATAACCTTATATCCATGTGTTGATACCAGTAATGAGCCTTTTTAGCAAATTTGAATCATTATATATGTATATACGTCATTTAGCAGCTCCCTCGCAATGCTTATGCGACCGTTCTTTTGATCAAAATTTAGCAATTTTAGAACAAACTTTGCTTACACACGTTTCAGGCCAAATACGAGGGTGGTGATAAATACTTAGCCTCGCCGCCAGATGGCGCCAGTATCGCAAGATCAACTTACTATCGTGTAGTACATTCTAGTCTACACTGTCGAAATTTCAGCCGGATCGGACTCGTAGTTTTGTTTTGACCGCGTGTGGAAGCGGGATTATCCGCGGATTTTAGAAAAATGAAAAAAGAGCAATATCGGTCGGTGATTCGATTCTTGTTTTGGGAAGGGAAATCGCGCAGCGAAATCAAAGAGCGTTTGGATGCTGTGTACGGTGACTCTTCTCCTTCGATGGCGACCATCAAAAATTGGTTTAACGAGTTACAACGTGGTCGCACGTCGGTTTTTGATCAGCCACGTCCAGGTGCCCCGAAAACAGCTACCACGGAGGATAACGTGACAAAAATCCACGATCTCGTATTGCCAGACCGCCGATTGAAGGTGCGCGAGATAGCTGAGACAGTAGTGAGACAGTAGGCATTTCAAAAGATCGCGTGGGTCATATCCTGCATGACATTTTGAGCATGAGAAAGCGGTCGGCGCAATGGGTGCCGCGTTTGTTCACTCCGGACAACAAGCGCAACTGTGAGACCATTTCAGAGCAGTGTTTGACACTGTTTAAGCCCAATCCGAAGGAGTTTCTGCGTTGTTTCGTGACAGTCGACGAAACAAGGGTCCACTGGTACATACCAGAGACCAAGGAACAGTCGAAACAGTGGACTTCACCCGGCGAACGTGCTCCGAAAAAGGCGAAGACTGTCCTATCGGCCGGAAAGGTGATGGCCACCGTTTTCTGGGATTCACAACGTGTGATCCACATCGACTACCTGGAGAAGGGTAGGCCGTCACAGGGCCGTACTATGCCAAATTATTGGGCCGATTCGACGACGAATTGAAGAAAAAACGGCCCCACTTGGCGAAGAAAAAAGTGCTCTTCCACCATGATAACGCACCGGCTCACACCTCCGCCCTCGCCACGGCCAAATTGGTCGAATTTTCGAATATTCTCCAGATTTGGCCCCGTGCGACTTCTTTTTGTTTCCAAACTTGAAAAAGTCACTCGCCGGGTAGAAATTTCAGTCGAATGAGGAGGTCATCGCCGCCACGGAGGCCTACTTTGCAGACCTCGAGAAAACGTATTTTTCAGACGGGTTAAAGAAGTTGGAGCATCGCTGGGTCAAGTGTATCTAGCTAAAAGGAGACTACATATGTTGAGAAATAAATAGCCATTTCTCCAAAATTTTTATTTTTCTTTTGTAGGCTAAGTACTTATCGTACCACCCTCGTATATCTGAAAAAATTTCATGGCCAACCGATATGAAAGCATCCTCGGCGATTTCTCTGATAGTGATTCGAAGATCCTCCATAACAATTTCCTTCATTGCCATAATGGTTTCATACGTTGTTGACGTGTAGGGGCGTCCAAACCCGCCGAGACCACAAAATCACATCTAACTTTGTGAAAAACGCACTAAATATCAAAAATGGCTGACGATGTCAACTATGTTAGGGAACATGTGCACCAACATAACAAAAAAAATCGAAAATCGATTGTACTGCTCGCGAAATTCAAAAAGTCACTTTATTTTCTTAACAAAAAATCTTGCACCTTTTCTGTCACGTCAATCTGCTCCAAAATCACTGACGAATTATTCCATAAAAGGCACGTGAATTCTGCGATCTTAAAGAGCTACATGGCTTATCGACGTGTACTCTGTATCTGTATTTCCCACAAATACAATATTAAAACAAAACTCATGTTTATCACTATTTGCAAAGGCTATAGAATATTCCAAAAGGGTAATATATTTTGGACCCCTTTGCATCTTGGGATTTCGCACTTCCCGAGTTTCTCTTTTTCAGAAGATGGGCAGACCTTATTTGTCAATACAACTTAGCCATATTTGTATTCCCGTTTGTGTACATATGTATGTAGGTCACTTGTCATCAAACCAGGGGATCCTGGAGCCGAGGTCAGCAGAGACGGCATCACTGATGGCATTTTAACTACGTCTCCATTATTCTTCCATGGATCTTGAGAGAACTTAAGAAACATGATTGTTCAAGGGCCTTGGGATCTTGGTGATCTTACTTGATTCCATTGACTTCATGTAGTTATCGGAATGTGATCAATTTGATTGACTGTCAGTATTGCCTTCCGATTAATCACTTTTTTACTATCCATGCCCTGTACTTAAACGGGCCTAAACATTAATCTTACACATGTCGATAATTGTGGTGATGCACATGGTCACACACATAAAACGTCAACCAAAAGCCATTACACGTTCCTTATTTGATACATCAAACACTGGAACAACTGTTAGCCAAGCAACAAGTCGAGGCGACCACCTTCTAAGTGATGACATCTGACATTTCCCGTAGCACACAACATAATAATAAAAATTGCAATAAAGTCGGCTTTGAGAAACCAATAACGAATTCCATTACGCCAAGCATCCAGCAAAGAAAGGAAACGCTTTATGGTCAATGAAATTTATAGCGCGTGTCGAGAACAAAGTATTTAATTGAAATAGCGATATTTAATCTAGGGACTTGCAAAAACAAGAGGACTACGTGTGAAGGCGGGAATCGATATTTTAAAATTCGGAATCGTTAACAGCGGTTTTGGAACAAACAGACAAAGGGCTGCCTTGTTAGGGTGTAATCGCAGTTAGAGGAAGCGTTAATATTACGAGTATACTTAATCGCACATTTGATTTCTCCAAATGAACTTTCATGCTATTCTTCGAAAATTGTTTCCGTTTCTTCAATTTCACGCCGTCTTGCGTAGGCAGCTCCATTAAGTCATTCAACCATTTTGACGTTTGCTGGTCGATTGTTAGAGAGACTAATGGCTACCTACTCCACGATCGCGATTAAGTCATCAGTTCAAGATGCCTTTGTTTACTTCTCATTATCGTCGAACTGTCAAATTAAGTTCAACGACCCTTGAAGAGTTATGATTTTAAGACTGACCTCTTAATCTTGTACACCGACACGGTGGGCATGCAGTGCCACACTGACACACAACAACATCCGTCATTCGTTAGATCATCTCACCGTCAAGAATAACATATTCTCAGTTCCACAGGCTGAAGTGGAAGAGGTTGCAACACGCACGCACCGTGGCTAATGGCTTTCTGGGTATCAGGCTATCTGCCTGTCGTGCACTGCAGTTATGTATTTCGGCGTGTCTTGTTAGTGCCGACTGTTTATGGTGTCTGGGACGTGAATCTTTTCTCAATCAGGCTGCTTTTGTCCGTAGCCAAACGGTCGACTATGGATGTATGCACTGGTAGGTATCCAATTTTGGAAACGCCATCACCGACGTCAGCGTTGCTTCAAATGGTATTCAAATTCATGTGTGCACCCAAATATGCATTTCAATGCAACTCCAAATGCAGTTCTGTTGGATGGACTTGATGAAAATGGGAAAACCTCAAATCGCCGCCACCACTATGCATGGTGATGACTGAACTACCATCGGCATGCGTGAGTATGTGTTCGAATAAAGCTGGTGTAAAGCGACAAAATAGGTGATACTCCTTAACCTGGAGTCATAAACAAGAGCCTGAAATGCTCGCTCTGCTCGCACTCAGAAAGCGCCAATTTGCGATTTAAATTAATAAATTTATAAGGCTCTCGCTAAATGTGCCACGGAGCAGCGTTGCATATTAAGTGGTAAAGTTGCTATTGCTTTGGAAGTTCTTTCTTTCGCAGAGTTGTGCGAGTGTTTGTGACTGGCGCTGGGCTTACATGGGACCCCTTGAAATAATGTAAAACTGGTCGTGGAAGTAAACATCCTTTGAGTAGGTGTTTATTGTTTCTGTTCGTGCTTGCATTTATTGTTTCGTGGCCTAGTTTCTAGTTTTGGGGGGAAAACATCTTTTTGTTGGAAGAAACAAGTCGAAACTCTAACTCTGAGAGTTAACTTGGGCCCTTGGGGATATACAACCATTGTTAACGAAACTTGTAGCACGAAGTAGGCCGATAGGTGTGGAAGTTCTAACCAAAGCCCTAAACACATGTATGTAGACTTCATCGGGGGAATATACAGCTTGTATAAAAAGTATCCGGAAAAGTTTCGGGAAAATAGATTTAATTCAGATATTGCTTCAAACCTTAAAAGTACATCCCTTGAGTGTCGACATACTTTTGCCATTAAATTTTCCTGACCTGAAGGCTTAAGGATACGAGTGCCATCTTTTGACCCTTTGACTTAGGGTCTCATGGTGATGTCGTTTAGGAGGAGAGAGGATTTCACTCTTGGAAAAAAAGGTCTGTTAGGGGGAGGGGAGGGGGAGAATCGTCACGACGCCCATTTGCTTCAGATAGTTGGTCGACTCAAATCAGGTGTTGTTGGTGATGAAATTTCCAATTTCCGGCGATGGCTGGCCTGTTTTGCCAATTAAACGTGAAATTTGATGGCGCACCGTTATTCAATCATACTCTCTAGTATTTTGAGCTTGCACTGAGTCACTCAAACCTAAACGAACACTCACAGGCGACTGATTATTGTCATGCTTAAAAGTTCAAACCTCGCTTAGATGTCAATTAAAAATACAACCGTTATTTCCGTCAAAATATAACCGAAACAGAGTCATTCAAACGGCTTGCGTCAACGGTTTTTTGTACATTTTTTTGTACTGGTATAAAGGTCATCTATTTTGATGCGGAACTTGGGAATCTGTTAACTAGTCTCTTGTCAATAGCCAAATTTTTACTATTGGAAAAGAAACTTGAGCAAAGCGTCTGTTTAAATTTCTTTGCTGGCAGCGGAATTTCTCGTTTGTTCATCGAAAATGTTGAAAAAGTATACGGTTAGGTTAGGTTAAAGAAGGGGAGTCTGATGGTTAAGCATCACTTCCACTCGGAGGCCAAAAGGCTCATTGTGATTCCCGTCTACGGTTACTCGTAATATAGTGTACATAGCGTTTAATGAGGACATTTAAGTTGTTGAGAACTTGCTTCTTCCGAGATAACTTACAACGGCAGCTATTGAGGAAAGCATCGAAAAATGTTGATCTAAAACCGTCGCTATAGTATAAGAGAACTTTCACAAAAAACTATTTATCTTCTATGTACGAATCAATTCGTCATATACAGGGTGTCCCAAGAGCAGTG